>SKCR01038002.1:0-88020 GCA_019454045.1 Zanthoxylum bungeanum
TCACATCAATAACACTTTCTTTTTTTTTTCTTCTTTTTTCCCTAAATAATTTGTCTCTGTCAATGGGTTAACTTTCTTGTTGATCTTCCTGAATATGACATTTTCTAGAACCTATAATGAAAGTGAAAAGGAAAAAAAAAATCAAATTCTTCCGCTTTGCATAATTCAAATCAACATTATACTGCTACAATTTTTTTTTTTAAATACAATTACAAGCTTTTTTATTGTATTTAATGAGTTTTTCGTTATATTCACAACTTTTCTGTTACATGTGTCTTATAAGAAAAAACTTGCAATATAAAAATTGTTAACATGTAATTAAAAAAAAATTGTGATCGTATAATGTTAATTAGAACTGATTTAATGTAAACAAATATGCAAAGCTTCAACTTGCATTTATAATTTCATAGTAAAATATGGATTGATTATTAACTGTAAAAGTAGAATTTATCATAATTTGGGAGTATGATTCTCCAATATTAGAGGTGTTAATTCGTGCATCAAATTATGAAGATTAATTAGATATAAATCCACATGCAATCTAATGTTTATGGATTGGATACCAATTACAAATTATTCGTTTTGATCTTTTTCACAAAGTAATTAAATAAAAATTAAATTTGATATAAAAAAAATGAAACCCTAGTTAGTAACTCTATAGCTTAGTTGAAGTTAAGCTCAATGAAATCCTACTTTTAAGTGTTATTAAATGACAATGGTGCACTGTTTTTCTCTATTTTTTTGTTTTATTATTGTTGATTGAATATTAAATTTGAATAGCGTGAGATGTCTTCAAGTTTTTCAAAAAAAATTCCAACAAGTTTTAAAAAAAATATCTCTCAGGGAATAGGTCGGATATTGGTTGGGAATACTGTTGTGATTCACTGATCACTTTAGAGAGGATTTGAAGAAAAACCGAATTCAATTCTATTAGTTTCAAGAATAGAAACCAAGTTTACAAAAACTTAAAAAACCTCGTTTTCTCTCTATACATTCTACACTTTGGGATGCTTAAACTCATTGGAAAGCCTTATATTTATAGTACAAAAACTGCCACCAATCACTCCATGATTTTATGGAAATGTAACATCTAGACCTAAAGGTATTTTGGCAATTTTTGGTGGTTGCACCAAACCTTTTAAAATGGTGGCAATGGTGGGATCATTCTTTGACAATTGTGTACAATAATGGATGACAGCTGGATCCTTCAATTCTCCCCCTCCAGATGCATCCGAAAAACAATTGTCATCTGACAGCTATCTCGGTTATATCTCTGCACAACTCTAGCTTGTCCCGAGTAACCACATTTGTTAACATGTCAGCTGGATACTCATCTGTATGGATCTTCACTAGTATCAGCAGTTGTTGATCCATCACCTCACGTATCCAATGATAGCGAATATCAATGTGTTTCTTCCAGGAATGATACATTGAGTTCTTGCTCAGGTCCAGAGCACTCTGACTGTCACAATGTATCTTGTAATCTGTCTGCTTGATCCCTAATTCTTGGAGAAAACGCTTTAGCCACAACATTTCCTTTCCTGCCTCAGCTATAATGATGTACTCAACTTCTGTTGTAGATAATGCAATACACCTCTGCAATCTTGACTGCCATGACACAGCTCCCCCGCAAAAGTGTAGATGAATCCTGATGTAGATTTCCTACCATCAAGATCTCCTGCCATATCTGAATCTGTATAGCCTTCAAAGATCGAATCAGCTCCCCTATAACACAGACGAAACTTCGTTGTACACTTGAGGTACCTGAGAATCAATGTATTCTATTGTCTGGTCTTTGAGAAACACTACATCCATGCTTCTGATGACATTCCTTTCCTTCGGGTCCCATAGCCTGTATCCAAATTCCTCGTCTCCATATCCTATGAAGATGCATGAAGTAGTCCTTAAATCGAGCTTCTGCCTGAGCTCCTTGGATACATGTGCAAATGCTAAACATCCGAATATTCTGAGAAGAATATGAGAGATTCTTACCAGACCACACTTTCTCCGGAGTCTCAAAGTTCAATGGTACAGATGGTGATCTGTTGATCACGTAGCAGGCGGCACGAACAGCTTCTCCCCAGAATGGCTTTGGTAGCTTAGTCATGCTGATCATGCTTCTGACTTTCTCCATAATGGTGCGATTCTTCCTTTCAGCGACACCGTTGTGTTGTGGGGTGCGTGGAACATTCCTCTCATGTCGAATGCGGTGGCTTCCGTAGTAGGCATCGAACTCCCTGTAAGTGTATTCGCCTCCATTGTCTGTGCGAAGACACTTCAGTTTCTTCGCTGTTTCACGCTCGACCATGGCATGAAACAGTTTGAAATAGTCCATGACTTGATCCTTTGATTTTAGAAAATACACCCATACTTTCCGAGAAGCATCATCAATGAAAGTCAGAAAATATTTATTACCGCCTAGTAAATTTACCTCCAAGGGACCACATACATCAGAGTACACCAGACTGAGTAACTCTGATTTCTTTGTAGAAGAGAAATTAAAAGAGACTCTGTGTTATTTACCGAATAGACAATGGTTGCAAGGATCCAGAGCATCATTTTTGGAGACAGAGATTAGATCTTTTTTTGTCAAGATAGACAACCTCCTTTCACTCATGTGACCGAATATCTGGTGCCATAGATTCTGAGAAGCCTCTGGTTCAGCTACATTTAGGCTTTCTGCACAAATCTTCACATGAGTATTGTATATGGTTCCACAGATGTGTCCTCGGGTGATGACCATGACACATTTTATCATCCTCCAAGTGCCATTGCTGAAGTGGCTAGCATAATCCTGTTTGTCAAGGGCTACCCCTGATAGTAAGTTGAGCCAAAGTTCTGGAACATGTCTGACCTCCTTCAGGGTTATTGTATACCCTACATTTATCCGCAACTGTATTTCACCAATTCCCACAATCTGAGAAGAACTTGTATTCCTCATCTTCACTGCTCCAAAGTCTCATACTTTGTATGTTGTGTAGAAATCCCTGTGAGGAGTGACGTGGTAGGATGCTGCAATATCTACCACCCATTCGACATCCTGAGTTGCGGTGTGAAGACATGCTTCTTCTTGGCCGGAGCATATAGCTACATCTACCGTGGTAACTACTAGTGTCTTTGCATCATTCTTCTTCGGCTGTTTATTGCCTTGTCTCTGCTCCCGTTGCAGTTTCCGGCAATTTTTCTTCAAGTGGCCTTCTATGCCATAGTGGAAGCACTTGTATGTCTTTTTTCCGTCCTTGGATTTGCCTCTGATTTTGCTTCTGCCTCTCCTCTCACCTTGATGTTTCTCATGTTGTCTTCCTCGTTGCTCCGAGACAAGGGCTTCTGTTTGATCTGAGCCCACGTCTTTTCTTATGGCTTCTTCATTTGACAGGGCGTCATTTACCATAGGCATGGTAAGTTTCCCTCTTGGAGCTGAATTGTTGAGAGTAACCACCAAAGTCTCCCAACTATCAGGAAGAGAACTGAGTAGCAAGAGGGCTTGAACTTCGTCTGCCAGTTACATGTCTATTGCAGACAACTGGTTCACCAGGCTTTGGAACTCGTTGGTGTGTTCTGCAACGGAAGTTCCACTTCGTAGCTTCAGGTTTACCAAACGCCTCATGATTAAGGCCTTATTCCAAGCTATTTTAGCCTGGAACATGTCTTCCAATTTCCTCCACATTTCATAAGCATCTGTGTCATGTGCTACGTGGTGGAAGACACTGTGACCGATCCACTGTCTAATCTGACCCAAAATTCTATTGTTGAGTTTATTTCAGTCATACTCCTTAACAGACTTTGGTTTCACTCTCTTCATCTTGATGAATTCAAACAGATCTTTGCAATACAAAAAATCTATCATCCAAGGTCTCCAGAGGGAGTAATTAGTTGCAGCCAGTTTAATCATTGCAACAGAAGATGAATCTTCCATTTCTATTTTTAGTTTTAAAAGTTTAAAATGAAAATATACTAAAATTGGGGCTGAATTTCACAAATCTGAGGTCACCGTTGCGTCCGGAACGGTCGAAAATGGTGGAATAGACACTTCATTGGTCTAAATCCGACACAATGACAGATTTGTAAATTTCTAAAAGTTTTGGGGCAAAACTATAAATTTCAAAGACTTCAGGGGGCTAAATGAAATTTATTAGGATGCTGACGTGGCAGTGCTGGCGTGGCTGCGGATGTGGCAATGCAGGACCGGTTTTGCTGACATGGCTGACACGTGGCAGATGACGTGGCGGCTGACGTGTCTGCTAACTGTGCGCTGACACGGCGATGATGTGGCAGCCACATAATCGTCTTCAACCTTCGTCTGGCGCGTGGAGCGCATGTCTACAACTAGGACTCACGAGCTGGCGCGTGCGGCGTCTCCGGACGTCGGTTCTATCGTCAGAAAATACCACCGTGCTCGTTTCTCCGTGAACTAGCTGATGGTCCCTCAAAATTGATTTCTGACAACTTTCGTCCGAACTGATTTTCCGAACGGAAGCTCTGTTATTCGGTTTTACGACCCCAAAGAAGAACCGAACCTTTGGTACCACTTGTTGTGATTCAATGATCACTTTAGAGAGAATTTGAGGAAAAACCGAATTCAATTCTATTACTTTCAAGAATAGAAACAAAGTTTACAAAAACTTAAAAAATCTCACTTTCTCTCTATACACTCTACACTTTGGGATGCTTAAACTCATTAGAAAGCCTTGTATTTATAGTACAAAAACCGCCACCAATCACTCCCTGATTTTATGGAAATGTAACATCTCCACCTAAAGGTATTTTGGTAATTTTTGGTGGTTGCACCAAACCTTTGAAAATGGTGGCAATGGTGGGATCATTCTTTGACAATTGTGTACAACAATGGATGGCAGCTGGATCATTCAAACACAAGTTTGATGTGAACATAGATTCTAAAATAGTTACATGTAATTACTATGCTGGTGTGTTTACTCAAGGTATTTATCGTTTCAAACATCATTTAGCTTGTACTAAAAAAGATGTGAAAGTTTGCACGAGCGTACTTGATGACATTAGACAATTAATATGATCTCTTTTAATCAAGAATTCGAATGAGTCTATTAAAAAAAAAAGAGATACTTATGATATTGATGATGATCATATTGTATGTTTTAAGTGTGATTATCAAGTAGTTGGTAAAATCTTACGAATTTTCAATTCGATTTTACAAACCCTCTAGCAATTTTAGGTAGAAAAGCGATTTTAACAACATTGACTTTAACACAATAAAAAATAAAATTTTAAATTTTTATAATCAATACATAAAAATTAACTAAAATCATGGAATTAAATTGATTAACCCAAGAAATATGCATTACCAAACTCAAACTACATACATCAACATTTCTTTAATCTTCAATTTCTTCTACAATGTCAGCTAGCACACGACCAACCACCATGCCCTTTAGAGCACCATTACACCAGAAAAAATTGTATTGTAATATTAGTAAATTTGTATTGTAATATTTTTTAAAAAAGGTATGGACCAAGAAAAATATAATAATTAAGTGGATATTAATTAACTGATTATTCATTATTTTTTTAAAAAAATATATATATAATGTTACAATAGCCAATAAATCAACAAAGGACATCGCATGATTCAGTTATTTCAGTAAACTTGCAACCATTAAAGTTATAACCACAAATTTGGTTTGTCTTAAATGATAATTAATTAATGATCTTTTTGTATTATTGGCATAAATCTACACTGGCCATCTTTGTATTATTAGCTTGTAAATATTGACTATTTTATGCATTTACTTACACATTAATTAATAAATATTAATTATGTAGTAAGTGGGTATTATATAAAATTTTAGGATTTTCCTATAATGTGTTATATTATAAATTTACTAAATAAAATTCCTTAGAGCACACTATTTTTTTTTATAATTTTTTCTTGACATAATCATGTGATGAATATCTCTTAACATAATATGAATAATATTCCAATGCTAAATTTGTTCTTGATAGGTACAAGAGGTGTTACACTAACCGAGTGAATAAAACTTTACTCTTATCAAATTAGATTTCACTCCTTAAAGATTTTGCTTAAACAAAGGATGAGTTTTCTAATATGATAATTTTTAAGAAATAATGTCAATAATTTTTTTGAAACGAATTATCTCAATAATATCTCAATTAAAAAAAAAAGTCAACTTTCAACGACAATAACAATAATAAATTATTGAAACACAAGCAAAAAATATAAATGTGAAATTGTACTTAAACTTTCACATTCATCAATTTCAAAACAATTAGAAAATAGTAATTTGTCATTTGATATATACACAAGTATGAGAAACAATGTGGATAGTGGTACTTATGGTTCCACCATGCACATGGAAGACACATGCTTGGTCTATGCTTCATTATCCAAACCACTCAACTTTCAATAGCATATGCTAGCTAGATAACATTATATTCATATCTAATCTCCATTACATGTCAAAATCAATATAAAAAAAAAAAAAAAATTAGAATCCAAATTGTTTGTGACATGTAGTTGTAGTGACCAAATTTGGATGGTTCAAATTGAACTCATGTGCTCAATATATTTGGTTGGGGACACTATGGTCTACCTAATAACATATATGTTGGTATTTTTTGCAGCACTAACCTAATTGAAATTAAGACTAGCATGTTATTTTTTGGTACATATATTATGACTTTTGTTCAATCTTAGCCTTAACCATGCTAGCTAGACTAATGGGTATTAATTACCATAAATTTATTTATTTTGTTGTTGTTGTTGTTTATAATTAGTCTTGTATTTACTTGATTAATTCAAATAGAATATTTTCCATTAAAATGCTTTAATCAATCCCGGAATATTTTTTTAAAATTATTAATAAAATCATACATGCTTGATGCTTCAATTGATGTGGGGTATGATGAATAACATGGCATTTGATGATGATAGAACAACTAGCATATATATTTTCAATTGTGGATGAAATCTCTCGGTGTGATGGAATCTTAGCAAATAATTGTACATGCTTAAAGCAAAAGCGTGTGAATTTGTTAGAGAATTATAAACTTTTTTAATGCTCAAATTTTATTTCATTTGGTTTTAATTAATTAGGGGGCAATATCACTTTCCCCCTTTTGAGTTTATTAGAATTTAATCACAAATATTACAATTAGATGGGGTCTAAATTTATACACTTGAAGATTTGAAGTATAATATCAACGTCTATGCGGAGTATAATTCGAAAATTTGCATCAAACTATAAGTAAAACATATAATACAAAGAGATACATCTGCTCACTCTAATTTTTAGTGAGATATATCTAACGTGGTCATATTTTTGAGATGATGATTTGTTTTAGTCCCTAAAAAGGAACTTGAGTTGAAGGCAACGACCCACCTCTATAGACATATCTAATAAATTTTTTAATTCTAATATTAGTGTGTGTATATATATATATATATTAAAAAAAATACTTAATTAAAACATGAGCATAGGCATAAACCAAGTTGGGAGAGCATGGTCACTTAACCCAGTTAAAAGCATCTTCAAATTTACATGTACCCCTTTCTTTAAGGTTAAAAAAAAGAGAGAGGCAATCACTTTGGTTTTGTTTGAATGATTCCGCGGAATTGAAATGAAAATAAAATACTAGAGCTTATTAGACACGGCATATTTTTGGTTACAAACATTGGCTTACAAAATCTAGTTTTTTCATTTTTTTTTTCTTTTCACTTGGCAAAGATGCAATTGAGTAAAAAGACTTTATCAATTACTCATTTTATTTCTCCTAAACGTGATTTGATGGTATATGATTTAAAATCTCATTTTGAGGTACTGGATTTGAATCCATGAAGTACATTTCTTATAAGAGCCTAAGACAATCGCAAGTTTTACCTGCTCCTCTTGAGTCCGGAATGAATGATTTGGCGACGAGATTTCCAACAATTCAATAAAAAAAAAATTACTTTTTTTTTTTTTATTGCTTATATGTCAAGGTATGAAATTTGTTTAGGCTTGATGGATTTGTGGGCCTCCATCTGTCAATCTTACCCATCAATGGAACAAATTATGCAGACAAATTAGGGGGGAACTAAAGCAAAACTGCAAAAGAGAAGCAAATTTTTGGTGGTTGATTTTTCATAAAACAAAACCAAATTACTATTGGCTTAACTTTTAGTTAACTATCAAATTTTAATCCTCTATTAATAAATATAGTTTCCATTAAAGATGTTGCATTATGTAATGTAATTATCTGTTTCTATATGGTGTGGGATATTCTCAAATTATTAAAAGACCAAAAAAATAAAAATTTATATTATTTTGTAGTGTGTATTTTTCCGATCTTTAAAAAAAAAAAAAAAAAAATCAAAATATGTATGCTAGATAATTGTATGTCATTTATCACAATGTGTGTTTGTGATTTTAGGTTGACATGTATATAGGATTTATATAATAAGAGACTTAAAAAAATTCTGAATAAGATTAACAGAATTTTAATATCAATAACAAATCTTTGATATTACAAATTTGTAATAAATAAAAGACCGAAATGATGCAATTTAACTTCCTAACTAAAAAAATAAATAAATAAAAAATAAAAAAGTCAAAATCAAATAACTAACCCACGCGAGATTGGTCCACACAATCAATGGTCCTTGTTCAATTAGATGATGATGTTGTTGGGTGGTCCTTTTTGTTCATATTGATAATGAGGGTAAAACTGTAAATAAAAAGTTTGTTTTACAAAGTGTGAGCACTTGCTATGATTGGTACCACTTGGTTGTTGCATATGGCACCATAATCCTGCCCCCAAAAGGCTATTGAATTTAAAATAATAATAATAATAATTATTATTTTGCTTAATTTTTTAATTAATAGATTTTTACTATTTCTTAGTTCTTACCACCTTGGGTTTACCAATTTCAATTCATACTAAATAATTTAAAATTTTATTTCCCGCCTCATTGTCACACATCTTTTGCTTCATTTGAATAAGCAAAAAAAAAAAAAAAAAACTTGTATAATAATTTAATTTGGTTAATAATTTGATATCATTTTTTATATATTTTTTTTTAAATCGTCGGAAACCTCACTGTCAAACCATCACTTTCAGGCTTAAACGGAACATGTAAAACTCTCAATTGTTTCAGGCTCTTACAAGAAACTCACTAATTGGATTCAAACCCATAACATTAATGTGAGATCCTGAGCCCTACACCACCAAACCACTTCCCTTGTGGACATAATTTTATATGATATCCTCTCCTGTGAGCTTCCAAGTGATTAAATTTCATGTAAATTAAATTAAATTTATATTTGATTCAATATTTAGCACCGGATTCTAATGGAATTGCAAGTAAAATTTCATACAAAATATTTCTATTGACATAGTGGGCCTTCTTGTGATTGCCATTTTTTTTGGGATCAAATTGTCTATATAATGTGAAGGCCATGATATTGAAGCCGTAGTTGTTTAGAGCAATTCGAATGTTAAAGTAATATTTGGTGTAAATTTTACACCAAAAATTTCACTCTTCTTCAGCTTATTATTTTAAATTTTATTTTAAAAGGCATTCCTCATAATATTCTATCATTTTCAAGTTTATTGGAAATAATAGAGCATTAGTTATCAAATGAAAATGAAAGTAAATGGGTTTTGAGAAATCGTGACTTTTGAAGTTGAGTGGCGACATAATTTTTGCTTGTAGGAAATAAAAAACTTAGTAACTGGGAAAATAAAATCTAGAATGCAATATGTTATCCATACAATAATTTAATAATATATTACTAAATATATTAAATAATTATAAAAATTACTAAATAAATTATAATTATATTTAATACAACTATATATATGATATATTTATTATAGGAAGGTCTTCAAAGAATTACTCTGATGGAGGAGATAATTGTGGCAGTGGAGTTATATATTTGTAATTCTTAATTAAGAAGATTTACATGTAGATGTAGTAGGTTGTGTGGATTTGGGGTTTTTTTGGGTAATTCACATTTTGCTAATTGCAGTCCATGTTTGACCAGTTTTACCAAATTCAATTTTGACTGAAAATTGAAACCAAATTGGCAACATTTCATTCAACTAATAGCAAAAGAAACAGGTCTTGTGAATCACATGCTGCTGCCTGAAAAACGAAATAAACAAGCGTGTGATGTTGCCTGAACTGAAAATTAAATGCCATAGATTCAGCTCTACAAAAAGTAGAAAGACTAGAAACCCCCCCACCCTATGGATATGCAATTAATTTCTTATCCTTTTTTTTTTTTAATTATTATTATTATTTTTATTTTCCCATTACAATACTATGAACCATGAAGAAGATGCAAGCGAGTCATTATTTTTACTTTAGTCCAAGTAGTGATTACATCTTTACTTCATTCTTAAAGTTGAATATTTGACATGTATGTTGTCAGAGTAAATTTTCTCTTTCTTTAATTTTGTTATTTTTGATTTGGACCTCAATTATGAATATAATACATGAATTAATGTATGTTTTGATAAATTCGGATATATATATATATTTTGATATATATTTTTTTCATAATATTTATCTATTCCGTTTAAGTCCGGATTGAATAATTTGACGACGATATTTCCAAAAAAAAATAATCGCAACTTAATAGGTTGAAACAGACTTTTTAATACATATTTATTAAGGCTGTATTATTTTTATTTTATTTTTTTAAAAAAGGTATTGAAGGAGTTTAATTGACAAGTTTAGTTGACATTGCAATTAATTAGAAAACTGCACACCAAAACAGAATAATTCCTTCACGCCAACCAATGTTAAATGTTTTAATTAGTTAATATTTAATAAAAACCATGATAATTAAACCTTTTTGTTTCAATTTGTGTCAACTTGATATTGAGATTTAGTTTGATGGACAATTTTTTTTTTTTTTTGAAATTATTGAAATCTCAAACCATCCATTTTGGGCTTAAGCAGAGCATATAAAATCTCCGACTCTCCCAGACTCTTACAAGAAACGTATTCCCTGGATTCGAATCTAGGAAGGTGAGATCCTAAACACTACACTACTGGAACAAATGATACTCCCTCAGTCCCTTTTTAATAGGCTGCTGGTCTTTTCCCAATAAAATAAGGGAACATGATTAATATGGTAAAAAAATTAATATTTTCTTGATATACCCCTCATTAATACAACACAATCCCACTTAAGCTCAATAAAGTTGTTTATTAAATAAGGGTATATAAGTAAATTTATTCCTTTAACTCACTTTAAATAAGAAAATCAGACTATAATTTGAGACTTCCAAAAATAGAAAGGTGGCCTATAAAAAAGGGACGCAGAGAGTATTTAATACCTATGCTATCTAATACCTTTGGAATTCAATCATGAAACAAACTCTATCAATAAAATGAAATTTTTGAAAACATGAAATTAATTTCATGTTCATTAATAAAGTTTGCATGTTTAATGGATTAAGTTGCATATTCAATCTTCAAAATAATATGTTTATATCCAAAAATATTTGATACTTTTAGATATCATAATAATGATATAGTTTGATACATAACAAGAATAATTAATTATTTTTTCAGAACAGGGACCCAAAAAACCAATAAAGGCTTAGAAGCAACCAGCAAGAACTTAAGAATTGTTTGCTTCATCAGCTGAAGCTTGTTTGGTTTTGAGAGTTGAAAATTATTTTTATGGCGGTGATTGGCTCCTTGAATGAAAATCAAAATTCAAAAAATTAAATAATAAATTATTTTATTTTATTTAAATTTAATTATTTATGCACACACGCAATTATCCGGTACACACATACCCGCGTACGGACATTAATAACTGTAACGGCTTGGCTGACGTGGCAGTCAGTTTGTTACGGTTACTGGAGAGGTTAAAATTGGAAACTAATGGCACGAGGATTGCACGTGGGCGGGTAAAAGTGAGAATGGTGGTGTGGTTATGGGACTAGGGGTTATGGGGTTTAGTTAAGTTAAAGGTTAAGCTAACCACGGTTAAAAACATGACAGAAACCCACTACCGTTAGTTAACGACGTTAGACTGAATTTATTTTAGCGATTGGAGTTGGGAGTCTATAAAAAAGGCCGTTTTGTTGGAGCACGTACCAGATTGGCTCTGCTCATCAACACACACACATACTTCTTCCCTCTTCTCTGTTTTTTCTTTCTTTCTTTCTTTCTTTCTTTTACTTGTTTTTGTTTGGATAGTGAGAAAGAGAGAGAAAAGTAGAGAGAAAATTATAAGAAAAACGCAATGGCGGTGGTGACTCAGCGTGGCGTTTGTCTGTGTTTTGCTGTCGTTTTGATGTTGTTCGTTGGCGGTTTGGCTTCTGTACGCAACGACGGTCAAGACGTCTCTTTTTCCAGGTCTCGTTTACTCTCTGTCTCTTCAAGAAGCTCTGTTTTTGTTTTTGAGTGCAAAATTAAGCTGCATTTTCCATTTAATATCTAAACTTCTGTTTTTGGGGATTATTTTTGGCGTGTGATTCGATTTTAGCTTACTTTTGTTATTTTTTATTCCGATTCCACATTATGCCACTTCGATTTAGTAATTTTCGGAAAAAAATTAAAATATATGTCATTTTCATGGTCATAAATCTCTCTCTCTGCTCTATATTAACTGCAATTTATTCACTTGAAAGTAACTCTATTAACAAAAATGTTATTTTGTTTTTATTTTTATTTTTTAATTTTTAAGCATAAATTTATGTTATTTCATTTAATTTTTTTTACAGGAAAATGAAGACAGAGAGCTCAATCAACTCAGCAATGGCGGCCAAGTAAGTAAACCGATGTAGCTCTTCGTGTTGTCAAATTTAATCCGAGCCGTTGGTTTTGTTCCTTAGAGTGTTGAGAGACCGTTGGATTACCGTTTGCTTGCAACCTGTTTTTTCCGTTAACAGTACATAACGATCTCAGCCGTTGAGATCTGAATCCTTGTATCTGGATCGTTTATTCCGTTATTTGTTATGTCGGTTGGGGTTCCTTTGGGATTCAGACGTTGTAATAATAGAGACTTTTTTCCTACACTTCCATAACTACCATCGCACAATTCCATTAATTCCAGCCTTCACTTCACTTATTAGCAAGGCTATTTCCGTGATTTAATTTCAATCCATTCCCGCCGACGGTTCGCCCCACAGTTTCTGTCTCTTTAAAAAAACCTTTCCAACGGTTTTTCTGGATAGTGACCCTGCCTCGTTCCTAAGCAGTGTACTTCGTGTCTAATTTTTACTTTATTTTCCAACTCGCTTATTCTGGCCGACACGTGTCATTCATTTAACAATTAATTAAACAATTAATTAATTATTAGTTGTATTTTGTCTGTTTATTACAGGGCTGAAGAAGTAGCCGAGACCCTGAGTGAACACGCAGTTGATAACCCAGATGAAATTGCTTCAATGGTTGAGATGTGAGTCTCTCTCTCCTTCATTTGCAAATTTTGTTAACTACGTGAAAAAATCTCACTAAATTCATTACTAATAATTAAAAAAGGGTAAAAAAGCGAGCAATGGTAGGTGGGGTGGGTAGTTTTGTGCGCGGTGGTCCTCGTATAGTAATTAATATTATCAAATATTAAAACCCAGTTTCTAATTCTGGGTAATGTTTGACATGCTTGAAAATATCGGTTACTTTCTCCGTTTTGTGGATTTTCACTTTTTGAGGGCTAAGGAATCGATATCATCACCATATCAAATATCAACCTCCACGTTCTATCTCTGCTTTTTCACGCCGTTTCCTCGGAGAGCTCACACTGTTGACAGATCCGTGTTTCACGGACATAAATTCTTGTGTCTCTTTCACCTCCCATTACTTAAAACGTCAATGACCATTTTTTTTAAACCTGTTAAGTAGATGTCTATTTAGTTTCTGTTTTATAGTTAATTTGTATTTTGTGCCTTTAATACCAATTAAATCAAATTGGGAATGAAAATTCGTATATGGAAATTGCGTGTGACGGGTTCCACCATGCGGGCTAAATGACAAACACAACGTACAAATACCCTTTTTTTGGTTCCGCACTAGAGAGATTTTAAAGTAACGGATTATATCCGTAATTGATCCTTCTCACACATTGACAAAAAAGCATCCTTCGTTTGTCATTACATGCTCTTTGTACCCTGATTGGTTTTGGCTATATGTGCTCAAGAGATAGGTGTATAAATCACCCCCACCGACACATCACATTTGAATCTCTCCTGTATAAGATAGTAAATTGTTAAAAGAATAGTACGATGCAATTGCTTGTAGCAATTTTGACATTTGGCCAGTTTTGGCTTATATACCCACCGACACATCACATTGGAATCTCTCCTGTATTAGATAGTAAATATTCCTTAAAACCCTTTGGTCATTCTCACCTCATGGATTGTTAAAAGAATAGTATGACGCAATTGCTTGTAGCAATTTTGACATTTGGCCATGTTATTAACATTACATTTGATATTTCAGGAGCATCCGCAATAGTACTGAAAGGAGAAAGCTGGGGTTCTTCTCCTGTGGCACTGGTAATCCTATTGATGACTGTTGGCGCTGTGACCCCAATTGGCAGAAGAATCGCAAGCGTCTTGCAGACTGTGGCATTGGTTTTGGAAGAAATGCCATTGGTGGCCGTGATGGAACCTACTATGTTGTCACTGACCCAAGGGATGATGACCCTGTTAACCCCAAACCCGGAACTTTGCGTCACGCTGTGATCCAGGATGGGCCTCTCTGGATTGTCTTCCAGAGAGACATGGTTATACAGTTGAAACAGGAATTGATTGTAAATAGCTTTAAGACCATTGATGGTCGTGGGGCTAATGTGCACATTGCTAATGGAGGTTGCATCACTATCCAGTTTGTTACCAATGTGATCATTCATGGTCTTCACATTCATGACTGTAAACCCACTGGCAATGCCATGGTTAGGAGCTCACCTACTCATTATGGCTGGAGGACAATGGCTGATGGTGACGCCATCTCAATTTTTGGGTCAAGCCATATATGGGTTGATCACAATTCACTCTCCAATTGTGCTGATGGACTCGTTGATGCTGTCATGGGATCTACTGCCATTACTATTTCAAACAATCATATGACCCACCACAACGAGGTCCCTCTTACGCATAAATCAGTAATCCAGTTTACTTTAACTTGCTTTCTTCCTTGACAAAAATGCTGATTAATCTTGTTGTAAATGTAATTAAATACAGGTGATGTTGTTGGGTCACAGTGATTCCTATACCAGAGACAAGCAAATGCAAGTGACCATTGCTTACAACCATTTTGGAGAGGGACTCATTCAGAGAATGCCAAGGTATTGTTGAACTCTTATTTAGTAATTTTTAATCCATGTTAATTTTTGCACCTTTTGAAATCAAATCTCACTTGAAATGACGAGGAATTGAATTATGAATAATTCAGGTGTAGACATGGTTACTTCCATGTGGTGAACAATGACTACACTCACTGGGAAATGTATGCCATTGGTGGAAGTGCAAACCCCACAATCAACAGCCAGGGCAACAGATACAATGCTCCAACAAACCCCTTCGCAAAGGAGGTACCGTCTCTGTCTCGAGTCTCAAATCTCTTACCTTTTGTTCTAAACAAGAAGCCCATCATCAATATTCAATTTGCTTATTCTTACTATTGGATTTGCATTCATAGGTAACAAAGAGGGTGGAGACTGCTACAAGCCAGTGGAAGGGCTGGAACTGGAGATCAGAAGGAGACCTCTTACTGAACGGTGCCTACTTCACTCCATCTGGAGCAGGAGCCTCAGCTAGCTATGCTCGTGCTTCAAGCTTGGGAGCCAAGCCTTCCTCCATGGTTGGATCCATTACTTCTGGTGCTGGTGCTCTTACCTGCCGTGGGAGTCGCCAGTGCTCTTAGCTATAGTCATCATTAAATTGGCCTTAAAAAAAAAAAAAAAAAAGGGCCATCCAATTACCGTTTTATTCTTCAATTTACTACTATATAGTGTCACCCAATCCAACATATCCACAATCTGGTAATTGTTTCAATCCGCTTTTCACACATTTTGACAAGTGTACATTATTGCACATGTCATTATATTGTCTCTCCCTCACCTCAGTTTGTTTATCAGTTACTTGCTCAACCTCGGCCTGCTTCAACTGAAAAAAAAACAAACATTTGCATTCCCAGAAGTAGGCGCGGAAGTGTTGTTCTTTTTATTTCTCCTCTGTTGGCCCCCTTTTTAAGGCTTATTTCTCCTATTCCCTTCTAACTAGAACTTGCCTATTTGTGTCCAGTGTCGATTGTCAAATGTCAATCTTGCTCTCTACATACTTTTTTTTTTCTTGTCTTTTGGAGTGATTTTGTGATTTCCCCCCCCCCCCCCTCCTCCTTTGTTGTGTCTAGTCATACAGTCAATAGTATTTGAATGTCAAAACTTGAATTATGAAAAAAAAAAATGCATAGCAATAGCATTGATGTTTCTTTTACCTTTAGCTTTTTTCTTTAGAATTGGAAGCTGTCTTTTACTTTTGGTTGTGGAATTATTATTACCTTTATTATATGAGTATGTTAGTGTTACCATTATTTCTGTCTTTCATGTGCACACCCAGATCACTCACATGGCATAAAGTTATTAACATAACATAACATCATGATCTTTAAGGGACGTGACTCGGTGATGTAGAGTTTATGATCTCATCTTGAGATTTTGGATTTAAATCTAGGTAAAATGTGTTTCTTATAATAGCCTGGGACAGCCGGAGATTTTATCTACCCCACTTAAGCCTGGAAGAGATGATTTGACGGCAGAATTTTCAACGATTCGCTTTTTTCCTTTTAAGCTTTTTTGTGGTCTTACTAAGATGATTTTAATGCTATCCCAGCAAAGACACTTTTCTAATATTCTAATGTTAAGAGAAAAAAATGAGCAGTTTATTCGTGATGAATTAAATGACAAGCATGCCCCCACTCTTAAACAAATCAGATTGAGCTTGTTGTTTGTTATGTTAAGCGGTTGATGAATGAACCGGATGATCCAATGACTAATGAGCAATTCATGAGGAAGGTGATGAATGTCACACGTGTGATAGGGGCGGGCCTAAATGGCATGTGAGAAGTTCTTTGGTTGCAAAGTACATGGGACCATCTCCACCCACCACTTTTGCACGTGATATTGGCATTCACTATTGTTTTTCACATGTTGTGAAAGTGTTCATCCTCAGTATATTCTTTTGTTCAATTTGTAATTATAGGTTTTATTCGATTAATCGGAGATTAATAGTAAATCGTTATTGAGGGATTTGACTTGATCGTTTTAAATTGATACTAATATATATGTGATTTTGACCGATTATTCGGTCGATTTTCGACTTATGATTTTCCAAAAATCATCCGATTTTACTTTTTAATCTATTTTTTTAATTTTTCAATATTTTTTTGAAGTTTTAATCGATGATTTTATATGAAAAATATAGAAGGATTCTATTAAAAAATATTTCATAAATGAAAATATACTTTTACTTAGACTAATTATTACCTTGATAATAAAACTCTTCAATTGTTTAGCAATTTTTAGTTATTAATGAATGATTATTAGTGAGTTTTGGAGAATTTGAAAAGATAGTTTAAAATTTTTGTATACTCAATGATGTAAAATATCAAATTTACTCTTCTCGATTAATTTTCGATTAATCACCGATTATTTTTTATTAATCACAAATCGCACTTGGAGGAATTTGCTATCGATTTTCGATTAAATTACCGAGGTTTTATGTCTTTAACAAAAGATCTTAATTATAATTCTACTGAAGATGTAATATACTAATATGACACACCAAACTTAACTGTGGGTACTTATTTTTATCATTAATAAGGAGGTATTTTGGTTGAACAATTTGGTTCACGAACAGGACTTGGTGATTCTTGCCTCGAGTAACCAATCTCATAAATCCAACCAGTACAGTATGTGGCAACAACAAAGTACAGGATATAATATATTCAGATTCAGAATATATGTGGTACTTTGATTGGAGAAATTGAAGACA
The DNA here is from genome assembly GCA_019454045.1 of Zanthoxylum bungeanum. Lineage (NCBI taxonomy): Eukaryota > Viridiplantae > Streptophyta > Magnoliopsida > Sapindales > Rutaceae > Zanthoxylum > Zanthoxylum bungeanum. Next base: position 17,995 of record SKCR01038002.1, read on the forward strand.
TTAAAAATGCTCACAATTTGGAAAGGCATGCACTTATGGAAACTTCAAAGTTGAATAAAAATAATAGAGTCAAAATTATGTAACATTTAAGACCATGCATGTTAATGCTTTTTTCAACAGATACTTTTAATTCTACTTATGAAGTGTGCACACTCAGGCGAGACCAAAAGAAGCCATGAAACAACATTATTGAGAGCCGTAAAAAAAAAGTGTCGAGTGAATTTTGAAATTGGAGTATCACCCAAATGCTATGTTGTTTCAGAAACTGTTTGTGAGTGCTTGACAGAACAAACAGTATGTGGTCCTTCATTATTGGTGGGTTTGTCTCACTTAGTGCAGATTACATGGGATTCTGTCAATAGGATCCTCATTTCTGAAATAAGTGATAATATCAAAAGTCACTGAAAAGCTATCAAATATCATTCCAAAGAGACAAGATTTGTAATAACAACATCCAAACGATTTGCATGAAGAAAAAATTGACTGTAAGTTGAAAATATCGAATCTAGTTTCGACCCAGATGTGAATATTTATCCACCAGTACAAAAAAAAGAAGAAGTTGATATTAACTAATGGAGTATGCTTAAGGTGATGCACTGATAATCAAGGCGGTGGACCCAGGGAGTATAGTGGATATCATATCTAAGGAGGCCTTGAATATGTTGGGAGTGGAGTTTATCACTCTGATTAAGGATGCAACTCTATTGTACGGGTTTGGGGGATCCACTGTTATCCTACTAGGTCAGGTACAACTGATTATTACCATTGGGACAGCTCCCCATACTCGAATTATATATAATGATGGATTCACCATGGTAGATTGTTTGAGTAGCTATCAAGTAATTGTGGGAAGGCTATTCATGATGAAATCAATGGCAACTATGTCAAGTTATTACTTGAAGTTGATGTTCCTGACAATTGAGGGGGTCGGTCGTTGTATGCAACAGTTAAAAAGTGGTCCAGAGCTGTTTTACAGCCACATCCAAAGAAACCATGTGTATTGATAATGTCGTAGGGTAGAAGAATAACCAGAGAGAAAAAGATTCAGTTGAAGTGGAGTTCGTCGATCACCGACTTGAGGACCCCACTTAGTATGAAGGAGCGAAGGAGAAGCTAGAGTCAGTTAAGCTCTTCGGCTCAGAGAAATAAAGGTGGTAGAAAAGTCCGGGCCCGAGAGACTAAATTAGCGAGCAGGGCTTTTGGGACAGAGCCTAGCTCGGGCTTGGGCTCGAAGATTTAAACCCGGGCCCGGCCTGGGCTTAAATTTTTTAAAATTGAAAAATTGAAAATCTGTCCAGTGCCCACTGCCCAGCTCTCCTTTCAACTCTCACTCTCTCAAAGACTCAGCCCACCCCCACCCATGCCCTAATTCCCATTTCAATTTAAATCTCGCCTCTCTCAGTCTCTCTCTGAGTGTCTCTCAAATCTCAATCTCAAGTCAAGACTCTCACTTCTCAGTCTCACATCGGCATCGGCATCGGCTCGTCTGCTCTCAATTGCTCTCCACTCTCGCGATCTCGCCTCGCCAGTGACCAGTCGCTCGCCTGCATGCTCAACTGCTCTTGCTCGGCTTGCTCCTGCTCCTCTCAGTCTCAGTCTCAGGTTGCGATTAAGCCTGCTAGGAGAGGTAAATTCAATTGGCTCGTCTGCCAATTTATTATTTATTATTTTTTTTACTCATCAAGATGCGAAATGAAATATACAATTATGATAAGCTTTAATTTTATTATGAGCTCAAAATTTTTACTTTTTTTTATAAGCTTTAATCACTCGTCTCATCTGCCAATTTAATTTTGTTTTACTGATTTTTTTTTGCTCGGCTTGCTCCTGCTACTCTATTGATTTGGATCGATTTGGTGGATTAATGAGGGTGAGGTTTGGTGGTGGTAATGTTGATTATGAATATTGATTTGCTTCCTGGATTCCTTGTTATTGTGCTGCCACTGTAGGCCTTAGGGGTGTTCGCGGTGGCGGTTCGGGTCGGTTTTTTCGTTTTTTCCTTCAAACCGCGCGGTTTAGCGGTTTGGGAAATTAGAAACCGAAACCGCAAATTTGATAAGGAAAACCGCGGCGGTTCGGGTTGGCGGTTTAGCGGTTTGGGCGGTTCGGGTCGGCGGTTTGAAGGAATAAGCTGTTCATCAAGCTAGGAGACTTCATTCGATGTAGCCTGTAAATTCCTAAAATCATTCCTGTATCTTTATTGGTAAAATGGAAAGTTGATCTTTCCATGAACCATATTACTGGCCAAATTCCAATACAAAGTGCCAAAAATCTTGGAATCATTGATATGTCGCACAACAATTTGAGTGGGGAAATTCTTGTATCTTTATTGGCAAAACTTCATTCGATGGAGAGATTTAACCTCTCGTACAACAACTTTACCCTTTGTAAAACTGTCAAATGCAAATTCTTCAGTAACAAATTTTCAGTGTGTAAATTTCTGTTAGGCCTTTAATATTCTAATTTGCGGTTTGGGCGGTTTGATGCGGTTCGGTGTGGGTCAAAACCGCGAGCCGACCCGAAATTTGCGGTTCGATTTGGTGCGGTTTGAAATAATTTTTAATATTTTTTCAAACCGCGCAGTTCGGTTCGGTGCGGTTTGCGGTTTGACCCGAAACCGTGTTCACCCCTAGTAGGCCTTATTGATTATGAATATGATGTTGTTATTGTGCTGCCACTGTAGGCCTTATAAATTTTATTTGAAATGAAAAAAAAAATTTGGGCAAGATTTTGGTTTGGGCCAAATTTTTTAGGCAGGGCTCGGGCCGGGCTTTTCGAAGCCCGGGACTAGCCCATTGCCACCCTTACAGAGAAATAGTCAAGATCGGGGTTGAGTTGGAACAAAATATGAAGATTGAGCTTATTGAGTTCCTGAGGGAATACGCGGATGTCTTCGTATGGAGCCATATGGATATGCCCGAGATAGATCCTCATGTCATAAGCCACCATTTGTCAATAGACTAGACTCATAAGCCGGTGAAGCAAAAAAAAATGGTCTTCAACTAGGAACGATATGAAGCTATCCATGCAGATGTGGATAAGCTGATGAAGGTCGAGTTTATTAAAGAAGTCAAGTACCCATAATGGGTATCGAATGGATCATAGTAAAGAAAGCCAATGGCAAGTGGAGGATGCGTGTGGACTTCTCGGATTTAAACAAGTCCTTCCCAAAGGACAGCTGTAGGCACTGTATTTTTGTATAAGTCCCAATGATGAGCCTCATATGGAGGCACTACCCGATAAGTTGCGGAAGTCGTGGGAAACAGACGTCGGAAGGGAAAATTCAAAAATCAATACCTTGTTGGACTTAATTCGTTTGCTTAGCCTCGGGTTCGCTCGATGGACCTCTGTTTTAAAATTTATCCTCAGCCCACCCACCAAAGAACCAAGCTAGGCCCACCAAATCCCCTCCAAAAATATCCAACACATTAAACACATGTTAAAATCTAAATAAATCACCTTCCTAATTTAAATAAATCACCTTCCTAATTTAAATAAATCACATGCCTAAATTAAATAAATAAAATCAAATCCCATAAATCCATTTCCTAAACTAAAATAAATCACCTTCTAAATTGAATAGATCATTTCCTTATAACAAACTAATTAAATATTCCCATTATTGCACAATCTTTGTCTCATACCCATACAAGGAAAACCCTAACCCACTCTTATAAAAAGACACACAAACCAAACCTTAGAACCCATAGAGCTCACTCCTTACGGAAATCACAAAAACAAGCCCTAATTATTCTTTCTCTCTCTCCTCTCTCATCTCTCCACAAACACAGCTCTCTCTCGGCCCTCTATTCATCTTTCTTCTCTTCACTCTCTCGGCCTCTCACCACACCTCATACACACACATGTCGACCAAACAAACCTAAGCCACCTCACACAACAAGCCACTAACAAACCCACTCATGCGCAACCCTTCACTAAGCAACCTCTCATGCAGCGCCCTCACACACACTAGCCAATAAACCCTAAGCAAAGCACTAAACACTCACCAACAAATTGATTCACGCTAAAAACCACACGGCATTCACGTCTCTATTCACTCGGCTCTCTCTCTCACCCAAAATAACAACCGCTCAGCCAAACCGAGACAGTCACAGCAACCTAGGGCACAAAAACAAGCTCACACACAAACCAAATTCACACACCTCATGCCACTTACAAATAACTCATGGCTCACGCTTAGAAACACACACACACGTTAAACACATCACCAAGCTCCACGTGTGAACCATCAAACACTCACACACACAGGCCATAAGCCACGCACACAATCTTTTAAACACACACGACACGTAACCAAAAAGAGCAAAAACAACAGCCAAGGTCAGCATGCAGCCACGTTAATGCATGCACATGCCCCCCCTCATCACCACCGACACACACAAAATAGACTGTCCTCATCGAATAACCCCCAAACTGACCCTAAAAACAGTCCCAAATCACCCCAAACTGACCGCAAAAACATCCCCAAATAACTGTAAACTGCACCCTAAAAACAGTCCCAAATCAGCCCAAACTGACCCCAAAAACAGCCCCAAATAACCGCAAACTGCACCCTGAAAACAACGACCAATAATAGCAGTAAAAACACAAGAAAATAGCAGCCCAAAATAGCGAAACAGCAAGCGGAAACCATTAACCAGCGAACCAGGAAAAACAACAAAACATTAACTCTTCCGGCGAAGTCCCAATGCACTCCCGAAAAGTGACTTAAAAGGTAAGACCTGAGGGCACCCTTTATTGTATTTTATTTTGTCGTCCTGGAAACAAAATGCTTGGTTGGACGTGAAATACGTCCAACCGGGCATGCAAAGTCCTACATTGAAAACGGCCAAATTCTTTGGTCACATATTTATTATTCCGCATTTATTTCGCATCATTAGTCCTTTATTATTTAGCATTTAATTTTCGTTTATTGTTGTTTTATTATTCCGCATTCGTTTTGTTCTCTTCGGTTATTTATGGTTATATGCATTATCATGTTTCATGTATGTCAATATTGGGTTAGTGATTGAGTGTTGCTTCTCGTGGTATATCGGATGGAAACCCAGACGTAAATTCCGTAGCCGAATCCGAATGGACGGTAGTGCGGTCTGTACTTGGGATACAATTCCACGTACCCCTTGAGGAAACGTTCACGCATATGTTCATGAGATTGTGTGCTCGCTTTTATTTCCTTTACTCCTATGTGTGCAAACTTAGATATTGGTTAATCTTGCATGTGTATGTTGCGTAAGACTTGGTTATATTATTGCATAAATCCGTTCATTACAATTGACATAAGTAAGGGACCATTCCGAACCCAACGGTTTGAGGTCTTCCCTTGCAAGGGGTGAGTGCCGCCTTAAATCATTTCCCAGTTCACGCTGGGTGGCGACTCCATTTTATTTCTCCGGTTTAGTCCCTCGCGGGCTACTCCGTACTCCCAACCGGGCCGCGAGCCCGGGACAACGTCGTCGATTTCTGTGTCCTACAGTCTGGCGACTCCACTGGGGATAGAGAATCGGCCCCGAAATAATGTTTTGTAATGTTTGTGATTTTTGCTTTATTTAACTGTGTCTGCAAGTGGGTTGGGTCCAAAGGATTTAACCAAAGGCATTATTAGAGCTAGGTAATGGTTTGATGTCTTCCTTCATTCACCACCTTTCTATAGCTGAAAGGAAAAGCTGTGAAGGCACCTAGATAATCATTTACTCGAAGCTTACTGTGATGGACTAATTTTGAGGACCTATTGTTTATTCCTGTCACCAAGGCGATAAGAGCTTAAGAGGCAATGGTATTTAAGAGAGTTCGCTCCACCCTCCCTCTGCGGAATCTTCAATAAGAAATCTATTTGACAGTCATTTATGTATCATCACTCATTGGCACGTACCTTAGGGTATAAAAAAGGTGCGCTCACTCGGTCGCTCGAACCCTTGAGTGAGGAGACCTAGTTGTGGGCAATCCTTCGCCAGCGAGAGCCTTTGTCTACACTTCCATAAACCCATATGTGAACCATAGTTGTGTGACCAATAGAAACCATCCATTTATGCTTGTGTTTGGGACTATCATCATTTGGATTCAGTTGGACCTTTCGTCATGAGCTGTGAACTTGTTGGGCCATTTAAACTGGGACGAGTTTGTGTCTTATGACAATTGGGCCAAAAGCTTCTAAAATGGCGATGGGCCATGGTGTGTTTGGGCCCCTTACCATTTGAAGTTATTTAGCCACGTTATCGTAAAAGTGTAAACCAGTTGGGCCTTTTTCAACTGGGACAAGTTTACACCTCGCAATAATATGATTGAATGCTTTGAAATGATAATGGGCCAACTTGTATGAAAACCTTGATGGGTTTAGAAAATCCAAACATGATCCAAATATGTTAGAAGCATGAGTTCGATATCCGCACTGACTTTCATCCAGAAAGGATACGCCTTGTTACGGCATATTTGTATACTTTTGGACGCTTCTATGTTCATCCCCATGACCACGGTTGCCGAAAGCCCAATTCATCATTTCTAGACAATTGCATGATCCCATAATCGGCTTAGTCCATGTTGTAAATGAGTGGTCTTTGTCTTTTATCGATGGAAAAGGACTGAGGTAGCCAAGGTTCACCCATGTAGCATAAGAGAGAACGATTTTGTGTATCCCACATTGGTGCATGGAATAAGCCATACATAGGACATAAATAGATTTACCACGAGTGTGGGAGAAATAAGGTGGGAAGGATATATGTTGTTTTGATAATCACTTACATCTCTTGCATCTCATGCATACACGCATCATGTTAACCCCGTGTCTTAAAAGCCATCATAGATATCCGTTGGTTAGGAAAAAAAGACTTGTCAAAGAAGAGTTTAGCAAACATGGATATCGGGGAAAAGGAAACCGAGGAACATAAAACTTTACGGTAATGATAGAAAGACCATTGAGGGGCCTTCAGCAAAAAAAGATGAAGAAAAAAAAGAGATAGAGAAAAAAAAAGTCCTTGATGGTTAGACATATGTCCGATGATGAAATTGATTGCTTTAGGGTGAAATCTTAGAAACGATAAACTCTTGATGTGCTTTTATCTGATACTTTGAGTAATTGATCTATGTTAGACTCGTAAGCACTTGATTAAGGTTCTTAGCAGTGAAAACATGAGTAGTCGACAATGTGACTAGTTGAAGAAATTCTAGGTCGGTGAATGACCGTTCGCCTAAATGTCTATCCTGATTTGCTTGTGTTATGTGTGTGGTATGGTTGAAAATAAAAGAAAATTCTCTAAAGAAAAGAATTAAACCATCTATAACCGATAAGCGTGAAGCTACCCATGGGCGAGTATTAGGACCACTATGAGGAGAAATGCTATATTAAAGGGTAGGTGTGTTAAAAAAAGAAGAAAAAAAGAAAAGAAAAAAAGAAGAAGTTCAAAATGAAAAGAAAAAAAGAGAGAGACAAAAGGGAAAGAAAATCATACCACATTGAGCACAGAAAAGCAACTGCAGGCATAATTGAGACATCTAGGTTGGTTTGACCCATCGATCCCAATTTTTTGACGAAATCATTGAGTTGGCTTACCTGGGGATGAATCTGCAAGGGAACCTTTGCACACACACACTTTGAGTCTAGCTTAGATCATTTATTCAAAGACTTGGATTTGAGTTGTGTTGAATGTTTTGAAGGTTCTCTGGTTCCAATACTGGGCATTCTTTGAGGGCAATAATATGTGTAACTATTGGGACTATTTCGTAGCATATGATATAATATGATGATATAGAATGCCATATCATGTAGTCCACATTGACCTAGTGCAAACAGTGGATAACAGAAAGTTAAGCCAAGTCTGGGGGCGACCAGTCTACCACCCTGTGAATAAGGGATGTATCGAGAACTTGAGCCATGAGACAAAATAGATCTGAACAATCACTAGAAAAAAACCAGCAGAAGGAAATTATAAGCAAACCCAGGGGGCGACCAGAGACATTTGTAGGCGAATGGCACCAAGGAGCACAAGGAAGGCCTAACCCATCGGAATATGAAATACATCCATGCATACACGTCATATGCACGTAATTTTTTGTTTTGTTTTTGTTCGCAGGTTTTGAAGAAAGGAAAAAACGACAAAGACAAGCAGTTTCGGGAATGGATCCCAAGGTCGAGGCCCACATTATCAGCAGTTTTGGAGAATGAATCCCAGGGTCAAGGCCCACATTATCAGCAGTTTTGGGGAATGAATCCCAGGGTCGAGGCCCACATTATCAGCAGTTTTGGGAATGAATCACAGGGTCGAGGCCCACATTAGCAGCAATTTTGGGAATGAATCCCAGAGTCGAGGCCCACACTATCAGCAGTTTTGAGAATGAATCCCAGGGTCGAGGCCCACACTATCAGCAGTTTTGAGAATGAATCACAGGGTCGAGGCCCACATTATCAGCAGTTTCGGGAATGAATCCCAGGGTCGAGGCCCACACTGTCAGCAGTTTCGGGAATGAATCCCAGGGTCGAGGCCCACACTATCAGCAGTTTCGGGAATGAATCCCAGGGTCGAGGCCCACACTGTCAGCAGTTTCGGGAATGAATCCCAGGGTCGAGGCCCACACTGTCAGCAGTTTCGGGAATGAATCCCAGGGTCAAGGCCCACACTATCAGCAGTTTCGGGAATGAATCCAGGGTCGAGGCCCACACTATCAGCAGTTTCGGGAATGAATCACAGGGTCGAGGCCCACACTGTCAGCAGTTTCAGGAATGAATCCCAGGGTCGAGGCCCACACTGTCAGCAGTTTCGGGAATGAATCCCAGGGTCGAGGCCCACACTATCAGGTGGTTTGGGAACAAAGCCCATGGGTCAAAGCACCTCGCCATCACATTCAGCACAGTCCGGGAACAAAGCCCAAGGAACAAAGCTCACTCTCTACACAGCTTGGGAACAAAGCCCACAGTCAGCTCAATTCGGGAACAAAGTACACAGGTGGTTCGGGAACAAAGCCCAGGGGTCAAAGCGCCTCGCCATCAACTCAACTCAGTAACGGTTCGGAAATGGACCATCACATCAGCGACGCCTCGGAAATGAGGTTTAGCATGTTGGGAATGGCGCTCCGGAAATGGAGCACGGTTCGAAAATGGACCACAATCTCAACTCAGTAACGGTTCGGAAATGGACCATCACATCAGCGACGCCTCGGAAATGAGGTTTAGCATGCCGGGAATGGCGCTCCGGAAATGGAGCATGGTTCGGAAATGGACCACAATCTCAACTCAATAACTGTTCGGAAATGGACAATCACATCAGCAACGCCTCAGAAATGAGGTTTAGCATGCCGGGAATGACACTCCGGAAATGGAGCACAATTTGGAAATGGACCACAATCTCAAGCGGTTTGGAAATGGACCATCACGTCAGCGACGTCTCGGAAATGAGGTTTGGCATGCCGGGAATGGCGCTCCGGAAATGGAGCATGGTTTGGAAATGGGCCATCACATCAGTAACGGTTCGGAAATGGACCATCACATCAGCGACGCCTCGGAAATTAGGTTTAACATTCCGGGAATGGCGCTCCGGAAATGGAGCACGGTTCAGAAATGGACTACAATCTCAAACGGTTCAGAAATGGACCATCACATCAGCGACGCCTCGAAAATGAGGTTTAGCGTGCCGGGAATGGCGCTCCGGAAATGGAGCACGGTTTGAAAATAAACCACCTCTCAAGTAACAGTTCGGAAATGGACCACCTCACAGTAACGGTTCGGGAATGGACCACCTCTTATCAGCTCAGTCCGATAGTGATTCCTAGAGATCGCAGCATCTTGCAAGGATGAACCTCAAGGGTCGCAGCACCTCACCATCAGATCAACTCAGTACGAAGCAACAGGTAAGTCAAGCAGCAGCTGGCGAGCCAGATAAGTAAAAAATGCATGCAAAATTTTGATAGGATTGTCAATGTCACACACTGCATAAGTCCCATCAAAGTAGGGGCGACTGTAGGCACTGCATTTTTGCATAAGTCCCGATGATGAGCCTCATATAGAGGCACTACACGATATGTTGCGGAAGTCGCAGGAAACGGACGTCGGAAGGGAAAATTCAAAAATCAATACCTTGTTGGACTTAATTCGTTTGCTTAGCCTCGGGTTCGCTCGATGGACCTCTGTTTTAAAATTTATCCTCAGCCCACCCACCAAAGAACCAAGCTCCACATGCCCAGGCCCACCAAATCCCATCCAAAAATATCCAACACATTAAACACATGTTAAAATCTAAATAAATCACCTTCCTAATTTAAATAAATCACATGCCTAATTAAATAAATCAAATCAAATCCCATAAATCCATTTCCTAAACTAAAACAAATCACCTTCCTAAATTGAATAGATCATTTCCTTATAACAAACTAATTAAATATTCCTCATTATTGCACAATCTTTGTCTCCTACCCATACAAGGAAAACCTTGACCCACTCTTATAAAAAGACACACAAACCAAACCTTAGAACCCACAGAGCTCACTCCTCACGGCAATCACAAAAATAAGCCCAAGTTCTTCTTTCTCTCTCTCCTCTCTCCAAAAACACAGCTCTCTCTCGGCCCTCTCTTCCTTTTTCTTCTCTTCACTCTCTCGGCCTCTCACCCCACCTCATACACACACCTGTCGACCTAACAAACCTAAGCCACCTCACACAACATGCCACTAACAAACCCACTCATGCGTAGCCCATCACTAAGAAACCTCTCATGTAGCGCCCTCACGCACACTAGCCAATAAACCCTAAGCAAAGCACTAAACACTCACCAACAAACTGATTCACGCTAAAAACCACATGACATTCACGTCTCTCTTCACTCGGCTCCCTCTCTCACCCAAAATAACAACCCCTCAGCCAAACCGAGACACTCACAGCAACCTAGGCCACAAAACAAGCTCACACACAAACCAAATTCACACACCTCATGCCACTTACAAACAACTTACGGCTCACGCTTAGAAACACACACACACACGTTAAACACATCACCAAGCTCCACGTGAACCATCAAGCACTCACACACACAGGCCATAAGCCACGCACACACTCTTTTAAACACACACGGCACGTAACCAAAAGAGAAAAAACAACAGCCAATGTCAGCATGCAGCCACGTTAATGCATGCACATGCCCCCCTCATCACCACTGACACACACAAAACAGACCGCCATCACCGAATAACCCCCCAAACTGACCCTAAAAATAGTCCCAAATCACCCCAAACTGACCCCAAAAATAGCCCCAAATAACCGCAAACTGCACCCTAAAAATAGTCCAAAATCACCCCAAACTGACCCCAAAACAGCCCCAAATAACCGCAAACTGCACCCTGAAAACAACGACCAAAAACAACAGCAAGTCTATGTCGATGATATGATTGAAATGACAGTGTTGGCCAATGATCATCAAAAAGATCTTAGGGAAACTTTTGAACTCATGAGGAGATATGAGATGAGGCTGAATCCATAGAAGTTTTCTTTTAGGGTATCCTCGGGAAAGATTTTAGGGTACATGATTAATGCGAGAGGTATTATGGCCAATCGTTAGAAGATCAAGGCAGTGAAAGACCTGAAATCATCGAGAAAGGTGAAAGAGGTAAAAAGCCGACCTATCAGGTAACAACACTTAATCAGATCATCTCTAAGGCCACCGATAAGTGCCATGTTTTCTTCCAGCTGATTACGCAATTGTGGCAATTGAATACATCACCAAGTGGGTGTTAGGGTTGGTGCTTAGAGTGCCAATCCGGATCGTATTTATGTCTGATTCATAAATACGAACAATTCATTTTTCCATAATATTGCTTATTTAATGGTAGCACCTCTTGTCTTTTATATACATATTCGATCTAATTGCGATTAGATATCTAATTATGATTAGATTGAAACTAAATTTGATTTAGTGATACATGTATATTAGACAAAGACCATAGGATTTACAATGTAGTGTGCAGTTACAACGTAGTTTGTAATTGACATTGGGAAGCATCACTATAAGTAGTATATCCTTAAATAAAGTTCATGGTCAAGATTTACTAACACGGGTCGGTTAGTAAAATCCGCTGAGACAAGTACATGTCGTATATCGTGACTTGGTCCGATGATTTATCCCAATGAACCATGAGTCTCAGGAGACTCGTATAGACATGTAGGTGTTTATTTGATAAACACTGAACGACTCACTGAAGATTTCCTAATAGATGGTACACCAACGTCAATAGGAATATTCTCGAGTTGAGCGAGCATAGTGGTCCTTCGACTTGAGATACCACAGTGGATATATGAGTTATCCTCCACACTTTGATGGCAGTCACATCACCGATCTATTTAGATCAGACCTCCGCATGTTCGTTGGGTGTGGACTGATGCTCATGATATCCAGTGTGTATCAAGATAGAATCCGTCAGTCCCGTGTACAAGACATAGGCATCCTACACGTGTTTGCGATCTAGTAAATCCATGGCCGTGGTATAACTTCGAAAATCAGTTCCGAGTGTTATTTAGAGATCGTAAATTTGAAAGTTGACTATATTATACCGAAAGGATTTGACGTTTTTATCTATATCCCAGGTATAATATGGATAGTCTGTGACAGATGAATTATATATATGCAATGACCTCGACTTGCATAGTTTAGCGAGATTATCCAAGGTCGTCATAATTCATGAGTATGTGAATTATGGATAGGGATGGCAAAATCCGGATCCGGACCCGGGTCCAGATCCAGAAGAGATTTCTTCACCCCGGGTCTGGTTCCGGACCCAGGTAAATATTCCCAGTTCCGGACCCGGGTCTACTCGGTCCGGATCCGGATACCCGGTTCACTTTTTTTTAATTATTTTTTTAATTTTTAATTGTATTATTTTATATTTATATTTGGATTTTGTCAATTTAATTAGTTTTATTTCAATTCTTTTATATTTTTTAATTATATTAATTTTTTTTATATATATACATATTATTTTGTATTTTTCATTATTTTTAGTTTTTTTTTTTAATTTTTTAATTTTGTTTTCGGACCCGGGTCTATCCGGGCCGGACCCCTGCGAACCCGGGTCCGGATCCGGATACACCCGGGTCCGAATTTTAAAGACCCGGGTCCGGTTTTTTAATCCCGGACCCGGGTCTACCTGGACCCTGGTCGTACGGGTCCATGCGGACCGGGCCGGGTCCGGGTCCGGGTATAGTTGCCATCTCTAATTATGGACACGAAATTATATTTCGTGACGGATAAACATAAACTTAGAGAGTCCCACAATATGAAGTGTACTCGTTGAACAGATTATTCATAATACTTCATCGGATTAAATGAGTTAATTCGAATCGTTTAAATGGTTAAACGAAAACACATGTATAGTGGCATTTTTGGTTAATCGTAATTATTGTGTATTTGTGTTTGATACATAATTTGATTAGATACACATTAATTATTTGTCAAATGAGGTTTTCACACATGCCATTAATATATGTATTTGTTATTTAATGTAAATAAAAATACATATATAATAACAATTATATTAATTAATTATTTAGATATTTAAATGTTAAATATTTAAATAATTAAATGATAAACTTTTTTTTCATAATATTTATGATAAATGTTTAATTATAATTGGTTACATGTGGCATGCTTTAATTAAACTTTAGATGTGCAAATATGATTTGCTAACATAAAGTTTAATGTTAATTTAATGAAATTAAAATACAAAAATAACCAAATTGCCCTTGGAAAGTCGATCACTCCTTGTTTTATTTAGAAAATTTTGTTTTCTTCATCATTCACTCCTCCATGGCCGAAAACTTCACCCTAATAGCTCTCAAATTATACTTGATGATCCAAGGTGGAAAATGAAGAAAATCAAGAAAAAAAGTTAATGAATTAGAGGATTAAAGGTAATTCTACAAATCTCTACGCTTAGAAATTATGTTTCTTATTTCTTGATGATCTAGTGAGATCTTAGGGTTTCTTCTTTTCTATAAATTTGGGGCTTTTTGGTTTGGAGGATGAATTGGAAGGCTTTTAGCATGTGTGAAGTAGAATTGGATAATATTATTGTAATATTTATTCAATTTGGTCATTTGATGATATGCTTCCATTCTAGAGTATTATGAGCACTCTTGTAATGCCTAGAATTGTTCTTGGGTGGTTCATTTGTGGTGACTTTGGTTGGTGTTAAGATTAATTAGACTAATGTTAGAAAATTGGATTTTAAGCATGAAAAATTGATATTTTTACTTCTGGATCTGATATGGAAATATTGTTCATATGGTGATGAAAATGATGTCATATGAATGTATTGGATATGTTTGGGTGTTGGAACAATTGCCAGAAATTGTTTCGGAGTTGAAATAAGCAAAAATGGCGAAAAACGGCGTTACCGGGTGACTTTTGAGCCAACCGGGGGTGACAGCTGCCCAAACAGTGAATTTGTCACTGTTCAGGTAGCCAATTAACTTCCCTAATACTATTGGGGCTGACCTGGGCAGCCCTCATGTGTATTGGGTAGTCGGTTCGGTCAAAAACACGATTTATGCCATTTTACGGAAAAATATTTTCATAAAAGTTTCGCGACGTTTTGTTAACCATTTATGTCGTTATTTGATATCGAATAAATATGTTTAGGTGAAATATGAATAAATTATTCATATTGGATATTGAATAATTTATTCAGTAATTTAAAAGTTTTAAAATTACGATTTCGCCCGAACAACGCTTCCGCCGTGCCCTTTGCCCAAAAACGCAACAAAAATGGTATCAGAGCAGGTCTGATCCTTCATCTATTACATTAATCATGCTTGATATATGATATATAATCCAATTTTGATGTTTGCACATGCATGTAATCTATATGTTTCTTCACTTTTCGGTTCTACGCTAACGTGATATGAAAATTTAATAGTTAAGTTAAGTTATATTTTCTAAAAGTAGAATTGAATTGTTTAGAAAATGATATAGATTAAAATTATGCATATGGTATAGAACAATTCTTTCTTGTGGAATATCCCCTCTTAAATAAGACATTAAAGTAACGTATATTGGATGCATGTTTCTTGGTCCGTCTTGTCAATACGGTTTATGGGTATCTTTCTATTGCTGCATCCGAGATCGTGCCAAAACATGAGGGTGTAGTTGATAGAATTTTATCTATGCCGGATGTATATTTGATACTAGACAAATTCAATTGAAAGTGGAAATCCTGAACGTGCCAAAGCTGTCAGGACTACATCGGTAACTTGAGTTTGTCATTGGCAAGTGAAACCTTGATACGCCTCCTTGTGAACGTGCCAAAGCTGTCATAACGAGAAACGGTCAGGACCAAAATCAGGAGTCACAGTGAGTGTGATTAACAATGAGTTGTCTACCTAATGAATATACGTAGGCGAGATCGTGCCAAAGCTGTGAGTCGAAATATATTCATGGGATTATACTCTCACTATGGAATTCGATTTAATTATTGAATTCCCATTTTCCGTTGGGGATTACGGTATTACATAAAGTAGTGGGAGACACTGCTGGGTTAAAAATCCATAACTAAGGCAGTGCGTAATTTTATGGAAATTGTTGATTTTGTTTTCCTTTATTCTATATTGTTGATAGAAATATACTTCTAATCCACTACATGCATATTATTTGAATATGTTTTCTGACTTTACTTATGGTTGCGTGTTTCTAGAATAAGTTATAGAATGACTGTAATCTTAGATATTGTTAGATTAGTCAAAACCAGCGGGAACTGTTGTTCCATTTTTCTTGAAAAACAAGATTGTTAGTGACTTAGTTACTAAGTCACGATAAGTAATCTAAATAGATATTTATTTTAGGACATAATAGTCTAGAGAGAATAGTTTCTTGTGCGGTAAGAATTGACGTGAATTAGTTCATGTCTCGAGATTCTTGACTGGCATTAAGAAAACTCCATTAGGTATTTTGTTTATCTTATAATGATATTTCTTGGCTTTAGTGACTTTTAGAAGTCACATGTTTGACACAGTTTGCTAATCAATTATTTACAATTGTTGTGAATAATTGAAGGCTAATTATAGAGCTTAAGAAATGAGATGTGTATAATTGTGTATGGAGAATATCGATTCTCACAATACGACAACTGTGGGTATTGGATACTAGATCTCATGTCTAGTTATTTAAAAAAGTGTTTAACGATTGTTTTGATATTTGATATCAGAACTTGTGACTATTGGATAGTTACTTGTTCTATATAAATAATTGTTACATATTTTAATATGACTAGTAGTGTCATTAATGGAGAGATAAACATTAAGAAAAATATTCGGTTAACTAAATAACTTAGAACAATACTTTTTGAGATTTTATCACATAAGCATTAGATGCTTATTCCGTATGGTAAATGATGGTTTGATACAAGATCACATCATATATCCTTATCCATTTAATGAATATTGTATTCAGGATGTGATTAAATCTCATTTAACCGATGATCGTCATTGGACCATATATTTATTAAGCTAATACATTGGATGTATGTAGTTTAATAAATTATAAATTGCCTTGGATAGTTTTCTTTACTTCGTAACTTAGTTAATGAATTGTCATGACTTAGTTGCATGTTTCTAAAAGAATATATATTGAGCGTCTTGAATGGTTTGAGAACTTTCAATATGTTTCTGATGAAACGCGGATAGAATATTTTGAATGGTTAAAAGATATTCTATTTGAAGTGTTGAAAACTATATTTGAAAATTCATCGTGAGTCTTTGAATTGTTCAAGGATGTTTGATATGATCAAACATGTGAATTTATGGCAATTAGTTCTATAGTTATTTAATATATGTGATTCTTACTCAATATTTTTCTTCTACGATTCCATCGTGATGGAATTGATCAGTGAGAGAAATCGAATCTTATATGATTTGATTCGTTTGATATTGAATGTTACCGAATTAGTTTATTCAATACTCTTGGGGTTATGCTCCAGATACACTAATTCATCCTTTTAATTATTGTTCCATTAGTTTCTACAATTACGTATATGATATGTATAAGTAGAAAATTCGAATCTTGAAAAGTTTGAGATTTTAATCTTTCTTTTGTATAATGGTTTTATAATTGAAAGTACTTGCGCATTGGAGGTACAAGTAAAAGTTTATCATTTATTCTATTTAATATAATATAATATTCTATTTGATAGAATATCTTTTCTATAATCCCGTGTAATAAAATTATTTTATTACTTGGTGTGTAACATCGGATGTTGACAATTGTGGAAAATACTTGACTTATTGAATTCAAATGTAAGAGTGATAAACTGTAATGGAACTACATAATTAATTAGAGAAAATGACCCTACAATATCTTCCGTATAAGTTTAATAGGATGTCAGAATCATTTATAAAGTATTTGATACTTAATGATTATGTTGTTTTCTTATTGAAGAAAATTATCCTATAACTTATAGTGGAAGCGATATTTGATATCAATTTCGGAAGTTAGCATTGAACCATAGATCTAAAATTGTTCATAGCTTACTACGATCAAGTTTTGAACTTGATTAAGCTTTCGTTATGAATAGTTCATAAAATGTGCAAATTGTTTGCGCAGCAAAAGTAATGTGAGCTAGTTAAAGGTTTGACCTTTACAATATGATAATGAGAAAGGTTTTTCTCAGTGATCTATTGTAAATTCTAAGGAAACTTGTTTCTAGTCGTATTGATTGAATAATTAAAGATCTGTTGGTTAATGTTGATATTAAACTATGTATTTTGGCTAAAGAATGCAAAGTGCGTTCCTGAATGATTTCTTCGAATGAGAGATCCGTGTGGTTTCTTTGTTTGAAAAGTTCATTCTAGAATGGCCCTAGCGTTTGTATTATGCTGAGATCACAGTTTGATATACTGACTTATAGAGCCTATTGTAGACTCAGATAAGTTTTCTGAAAATTTGTGTTCTCTAATTTTTATACAGTCGGATTGTCTGATTTTATCAAACCATAGAGAATACATAGATGATAGAAGGGTCAGTGGGAGCGTACAAATTTCTTTCTAGTGTTATATATCCTAACGACATTATCATTATTAATGTAATAATGAAATGTTTGTAAGGTAAAAGGTTTACCTAAGCCTTCTTTTCTCTGTGATAACAGTGGGAGTATTCTATGTTATATTTGATATAAAGTTTTATATATGATATAAAACTAAAAGACTTGTGAGATACTTCCATTAGTCGTGCATTAGATATGATCTAATAAAGGACACTGTAAGACTATCTGTATGACAGTTAGTATAACTGTTTGACAGTTAGTGTGTCTCTTATATATAGTATTTATCTTTCGTAAATGACGATTCCTTTATCGAAAGAGAAATTGATTAGAATGTCTAGTCAATCTGATGCATCATATGATGATAGCATAATGAATATTATATTATGTGCGATTGAAGATATCAATTTATTTGTAATTGTTACGAGTTATTTTGATATGCAGTAGACCATAGGATGTGTCTTAAAACATGTTCTTTGTTATCTTTGAGATATTAAGAACAAATTTCTTATTCATGGAGAATATAATCCGCAACCATTAGGGTCAAATTAGTTTTGAGTCTAATTATGATATTAGATGGTCTATGTCATATAAAGTTAGAAAAGATGTAGTGGGAGTGTCACGGTTAATTATTCCGAATTAGTAGAATTAGTTGTAACTTATGAAGTATTGACTTATGAAGTTGCATAGTGACCTTATAGATTAGAAGTTCTGATATTAATATTGTGCTTGCGGTTGTCTGCATAATATTTGGATTTGATCCATAAATACATAGACAACTTAATAGCTATAGCACAATATTGATATCGCTTCTGAGTCATATTTATATAAAACTTGAGTTCTACAAAATATGAATGATGTTGGCTAAGGGAAAACAATTGGGTTTGTTTGACAAACTCAATTTGTTAAAGCAGACTTACTTGTTGTTGCCTACCTCTTGAGTGCTAGGTAAGCTCTTGAGGGCCATGCGTATATGATACACATTAAGATGTGTATATGATACTGTGAATTGGCACTAGAGCAAGTGAGAGAAATTATTAGGGTTGGTGCTCAGAGTGAAAATCCGGATCGTATTTATGTCTAATTCATAAATACGAACAATTTATTTTTCCATAATATTGCTTATTTAATGGTAGCACCTCTTGTCTTTTATATGCATATTCGATCGAATTGCGATTAGATATCTAATTATGATTAGATTGAAACTAAATATGATTTAGTGATACATGTATATTAGACCAAAACCATAGGATTTACAATATAGTGTGCAGTTACAACGTAGTTTGTAATTGACATTAGGAAGCGTCAGTAGTATATCCTTAAATAAAGTTCCTGGTCAAGATTTACTAACACGGGTCTATTAGTAAAATCCGCTGAGACCAGTACATGTCGTATATCGTAACTTGGTCTGATGGTTTGTCCCAATGAACCATGAGTCTCGGGAGTGAGTATAGACATGTAGGTGTTTATTTGATAAACACTGAACGACTCACTGAAGATTTCCTAATAGATGGTACACCAACGTCAATATGAATCTTCTCGAGTTGAGCGAGCATAGTGGTCATTCGACTTGAGATACCACAGTGGATATATGAGTTATCCTCCATAATTTGATGGCAGCCACGTCACCGATCTATTTAGATCAGACCTCCGCTTGTTCGTTGGGTGTGGACTGATGCTCATGATATCCAGTGCGTATCAAGATAGAATCTGCCAGTCCTGTGTACAGGACATAGACATCCTACACGTGTTTGCGATCTAGTAAATCCATGGCCGTGGTATAACTTCGAAAATCAGTTCCGAGTGTTATTTAGAGATCGTAAATTTGAAAGTTGACGATATTATACTGAAAGGATTTGACGTTCTTATCTAAATCCCAGATATAATATTGATAGCCTGTGACGGAGGGATTATACGTATGCAACGACCTTGACTTGCATAGTTTAGCGAGATTATCCGTGGTCATCATAATTCATGAGTGGGTGAATTATGGACACTAAATTGGATTTCGTTACGGAGAAACCTAAACTTAGAGAGTCACACAATATGAAGTGTACTCGTTGAGCACTTGGGCAACACATTATGAATAATACAGATTATTCATAATATTTCATCAGATTAAATGAGTTAATTCAAATCGTTTAAACGGTTAAACGAAAACACATGCATATGAGCATTTTTGGTTAATCGTAATTATTGTGTATTTGTGTTTGATACATAATTTGATTAGATACACATTAATTATTTGTCAAATGAGATTTTGACACATGCCATTATTATATGTATTTTTTATTTAATGTAAATAAAAATACATATATAATAACAATTATATTAATTAATTATTTAGATATTTAAATGATTAAATGATAAACTTTTTTTTCATAATAGTTATGATAAATGTTTAATTATAATTGGTTACATGTGGCATGCTTGAATTAAACTTTAGGTATGCAAATATGATTTACTAATATAAAGTTTAATGTTAATTTAATGAAATTAAAATACAAAAATAACCAAATTGCCCTTGGAAAGTCGGTCACTCCTTGTTTTATTTAGAAAATTTTGTTTTCTTCATAATTCACTCCTCCATGGCCGAAAACTTCACCCTAATAGCTCTCAAATTATACTTGATGATCCAAGGTGGAAAATGAAGAAATTCAAGAAAAAAAAAAGCTAAGGAATTAGAGGATTAAAGGTAATTCTACAAATCCCTAAGCTTAGAAATTATGTTTCTTTTTTCTTGATGATCTAGTGAGATCCTAGAGTTTCTTCTTTTCTATAAATTTGGGGCTTTTTGGTTTGGAGGATGAATTGGAAGGCTTTGAGCATGTGTGAAGCATAATTGGATAATATTATTGTAATATTTATTCAATTTGATCATTTGATGATAAGTTGTCATTCTAGAGTGTTATTACCACTCTTTTTATGCCTAGAATTGTTCTTGGGTGGTTCATTTGTGGTGACTTTGGTTGGTGTTAAGATTAATTAGATTAATGTTGGAAAATTGGATTTTAAGCATGAAAAATTGATATTTTTACTTCGGGATCAGATCTAGAAATATTGTTCATATGGTGATGAAAATGATGTCATATAAATGTATTGGATGTGTTTTGGGTGTTGGAACAATTACCGGAAATTATTTCGGAGTTGAAAAAAGCGAAAACGGTGAAAAACGGCGTCATTGGGTGACTTTTGAGCCAACCGGGTGACGGCTACCCAAACAATGAATTTGTCACTATTCGGGCAGCCCATGAACTGCCCTAATACTATTGGGGCTGACCTGGGTAGCCCTCAAGTGTATTGGGTAGTCGGTTCGGTCAAAAACGCATTTGATGCCATTTTACGGAAAAATATTTTCGTAAAAGTTTTGCGACGTTTCTTAACCATTTATGTCGTTATTTGATATCGAATAAATATGTTTAGGTGAAATATGAATAAATTATTCATATTGGATATTGAATAATTTATTCGGTAATTTAAAAAGTTTTAAAATTATGATTTCGCTCGAACAGCGCTTCTGTCGCGTCCTTTGCCCAAAACCCCAACAGTGGGTGGAGATCGAGCCATTATCTACTATAATCGAGAAGAAGGCTATGAATTTCATAAAGAGGAATATTTTCTGTCGATTCAGGATTTCCCAGTCCATTGTCACAGATAATGGGGAGCAATTTGATAGTACAAGCTTCAAAAATCTATTTGAGGGCCTACCGATCGCCTTGAGATTTGTATTATTGCCTATTTAAAGTCCAATGGAAATGTTGAAATGATAAACAAAATAATCAAGAATAATTAAAAAGCAAAGCTCGAATCATGCAAAAGCCCATTCGGTCGAGGAGCTTACAAGGTGGCAGAGGTCATCAGGTCGGGTGCCTATCATATGGAGCAGCTGGATGGCACCCGACTAAAAAATTCTTCGAATGCAGAGATGTTGCAGAAGTATTTTAAATAAAGACTCTCTTAAAACAACTCTTAAAGAGTTGTAAAAATGACAGTAGTTCCCTCAGAATATAAATAAGGCTTTCTATTTATAATAAAGACTTGTACCCATACACCATTGTTTGTAATTTGAATGAAAAAGGCTTACTTAATAGTTTGGGGAAATACTTATGATTGGAATCAGCAATGGGTGCAAGACAAATGTGAGAAAAGCGTGCACCCTCATGGCACACCAACCTCGGTGATATTATCATAAGTCACGGGCAAGAACGTTCATACACAATGCCTTTCACCTTTGAGGATAAAACATGAAGGCCGCGTGGCGTTTGGCGCCTCAAGGTAACTATAGCATGCTCACTGAGAGAGTCGACATGACGTTTGACGCCTTAAAATAACCATAACATGTATGAATTGAAGACATATATGAAGTACTATGGTAGCATCGGGTTTGCATTGCATGGAGAGTGATAATTTCACTATCCCGATGCTACAAAAGCCACAGGTCTCCGTGGCTTTTGTAGCATCGGGATCTGCCTAGCATGAGGATGGGGAACGCCTCCATAACGATGGTCATCCTTTCTCAGATTCGTAGGAGCATTGTGCATAAGGACCAGATGGCTTCCTTGACGATTGCAGACTCTTGGCTTGTCTAGCATGAGGAGGAGAATGGCATCATAATATTGGTCACCCTCTAATCTGTAACTCGGTTTACCGAGACATTTAAACTGTAAGGTCAAAATTATTTTGGGTAACATAACACATGACATTGCCTCAGCTATATTGATATTTTTGGGTCGGTACAGAGTATGTTATATTCTGTTATGCTTGTCGTTTAGATTATTTTTATGCAACATGGTGTGGCACGCCATTAGTCCAAGATTGAAAATCTTCCCTCGTGATTTTTCTGGTTTGGCCGGCTTGGGGTCGAGTATGTCCCACCGATGTCCTATTATTGTGTAAATGGCACAATGATGGATCATTCCCTTGTTACCAAGTTTGTTGATTGGCTCGGGGTTGAGTACGTCCCACCAAGGCCCTATTATTGTGTAAATGGCACAATGATGGATCATTCCCTTTTGGCCAAGTTTGCTGATTGGCTCGAGGTCGGGTACGTCCAATCAAAACCCTTTTATTGTGTAAATGGCACGAGGAGAAATCATTCCCTTGTGGCCAAGTTTATTGATTGGTTCGGGGTCGGGTACGTCCCACCGATGCCCTATGATTGTGTGAATGACACAAGGAATGATCATTCCTTGTGGCCAGATTTATTCATTGGTTCGGGGTTGGGTACGTCCCACTGAGGCCATATTATTGTGTAAATAGCACAAAAAGATATTATTCCCTTATGACTAAGTTTGTTGATTGGTTCGAGGTCGGGTATGTCCCACTGATGCCATATTATTATGAAAATGGTAGAAGGATATATCATTCCTCTCAGAGTCATCTTATTGCAAATGATATGAGGTCGGAGTTTCTCCCCTATGGCTTTTTGGGATATCATGAAGGCTCGGTACCCTCGGGACCATCGTGTTGTGAAATGCATAGAGTTAGAGTTTCTCCCTCATGGTCATGCTGGGATGAGCAGCAGCCAAAGAGATAGATAACTGGCCAGTTACCCGACCACTTGAGAGAATTATACTAGGCTTGATAAGACCCGAGGTGTTTCATTACTATAATTCACTCCCCCATTTATAGTTCGGGTCGGTTTTGACCCCGAGCAGTAATAAAATATCCAATTTTCTCTCGTCCCGTGGACGTAGGTTGGAGCCACTCTCCGCCGAACCATGTAAACTCTGTGTTTATCATGTCTGCTTGCTAAGTTTGTGTGATTCCCACTAATCAAACAAATTCACTATTCGAGGGAAATTTATTCGAGGGGTGAATCTCCTTATTTGCTATTGGAACGAAAAACAACTGTCAACAATCATCAGGTTGAAAGATTGGATCCCATCCAAAATCATTAGGTCCCCTTGCAAGAAGTATCTTGCCCTGAAAAATATCATCCAAAATTCACAAGTTAGAGCTGCGTCCTCTGCACACTAATTATCAAGTCGGATTTACCACACTCCTGTATCATACCGACTTGATGACATTTTGGGCTGGGTTTTTAATCAAAAGCCCAAGGCCTGGACAAAAATCCACCTTTAATATATGTTCCCTATTTACGAGTTTATGTCGAGAGAATTCAAAAATAATCTTTTAATTGGGTCTTCAGTTACTCGTCACTTGCATACTTCTGTACCCAAAAGAAAAATAAAGTTATTTTCTTCGGATAGAAAATTTTCATCGTTAATAAATGGTTTTTATTTTTTTAAGTTGCATCCAACTTCATTCTATTCCCCTCCATTAATTCAAACATAACATTTCTATCCCCTTTCAACAGTACAAAGATAGCCTTAAATTGGTATGTAGGCAAAGTTTAAATTATTTTTTAGACCTTATTTCTCTAAAAATTCAAATACGAATAATCAACAAAAGAAATTTATTTGAAAATCACATAGCGGAATCCTTTCATTTTTTTTTTTAATGAACAATTCATATATATAACTCTTTTGCGAACTAAAATAAATTGGAATCTAATTAAGCCAACCACATTTTTATCCTAATAAAACCCATATAACAATAAAATTGCTCCAAGGACGAATTTAAATCTAATTAAGCCAACCACATTTTTATCTCTTTATTTTTTGTTTGTGCGTTGAGTTTGAGTGTTGAGTACTTTACTTATGACTCCTCATCTATGATAATTTACACAAATTTAAAATAATGTCTTTTCAAAAAATTTCCCCTTGGTATATTTATTATTTTAATATTTGAAACGGTTAGACCATGAAATGAATATTTATATTGGCAATACTGAATCTAAAATAAAAAGGAAATAATACTAATAAAAATAGAATATGCTATTTATCATTAAATTATGATATTAAAATATCTTTATAATTTTTTATTATTAAATTATATAATTAAAATAAGAAACCTATTATAATATAAGAATATAATATCTAATTAAAATAAGAAATCTATTAATTAAATTAATTAATTAATAATAAATAAGAAACCTATTATAAAATAAAACATAATCTCTTATTAGGATAAGAAACATATTAATTTAATACGTGACATCTAATTTCTTTAATTAATTTTTTATTATTAAATTATAAAATTAAAAAATCTATAAAATTAAATTTTATTTTAAATTATAAAATTAAAGTAATAGACTAATAGTGATTAAAATAAGAAACATATTATAATATAAAAATAAAATCTCATATTTATAATTAAATTCTAAAATTAAAATATCTCTATAATTTTATTTTTATTAAATTATAAAATTAAAATTAGAAACTTATTACAATATAAAAACATAATCTCATATTAAAATAAGAAACATATTAATTTAATTAATTAATCATGTAATTTCTTTTTATTAAATTATAAAATATGTCCTATTAAAATTTAAAAAATATATGGTACCTAATCTCTATAATTAATTTTTTTTTAATTCCTATAATAATAAAAAGATATATTACAATCTCCTATTAAAATAAAAAATATACATGACATCTAATCTATACAATTAATTTTTTATAAGTAACTTATAAAATTAAATAAAAAACTTATTACAATTTTTTCATGAATTTTTTTGTTAATTATTTGTTGTAATTTATGATGCAGACTCTAATTATTAGCTATTGCACTAGTTAAGATTTCAAATTAAATGAAAGTTTAAATTGAATGAATTACATTAAATTTCATTTGAAAGAAAATTAAAGTGTTTTTGAAGTTATTTGTAATTAGAAATATGTTTTCAAATGAGAGACTAAAACGAGAGAAACTCTAACATGAATTTAAAACATTATTTGAGAATTGATGTATAAACAAAGAAGACATAAATATCAAGTGTAAGTAAATTAATTGTCTTATTTAGATTATAAAATCAATTAGATCCAGATCATTTATAAGAAAAATACCTAAAATCTTATTAAGAATTTTGTTATAATATGAAATTATAGTTAAAGATATGTTCAACCTACACATACATAAAGTGTAAGCTATATACTAGTTATCAATAAGGAATAGAAATGTTATCCAATTGGAATTATCATTTTATCTCTATGTATTCTATTTAAACTCAAATTTCTCAATTAATTAAATAAATAGAAAATTTGGAAATATAACGTGAGTTGTATTTGGGAAATTCAATGTCCCTCATATAGATCCCGAAAGATTTAGGAACTTAGCACAAATTAATCAGTTTCACATCTCCGAAAAATAGACACGTAACATTGTCATTCAGGAATATATCAATCAACAAACTTGATTATGTGGAGAGCAAGCAGAATGGAAGAAGAAAAGAAGAAGCTAAATTAACAGTTAAAACTTTGAATTAGAAGTTTAAAATAGAGTTCATTAAAAAATGAGAACTGGGTTAAGATTACTTCTGTTTGCAAATTGGGCTCTACTATGGCCCAACAAGATTTTAGCTTTAGGAACTATGGCCCAATTTCTGATAAGTCCGACCTAGCATGAGCCCAGTTCACACAAGTGCAACTTTCATAGTCTCATTTCAAAAGACAGCATCAGCATCAGCATGTGCCTTTCATTTGTAAAAACAAATAGAATATATATGATATTGGGTCACTTTCAAAAATAAGCCCCCACAATTTCAATTTTAAGCTGTTGGATTTATATGTAAAGCTCATAATTTTAAAAACAAAGTTTTTTTTTCCTCTCTCTCTCCATCAGTCACTTACATCAATTACTATCAATAATAAAACTAAATAAAAAAATAAAATAAAAATTTAACCATTAGAACCATTGCCAACTTCCTTTCCATCGATGATCTTCATTTTTCATATTTTCTTATTTCGCATCCTTTGACACATGCCTCGAGTTCGAGTAATTATACATCAGGACATTTAAAATTTAAAAAATCTAGAAACAAATATTAATTAGATTTTATAATAAATATAAAAATAACATTAAACCTCGATGATACTAGAATTGATACTGTGAGATTGGCCTTATCTTAACCATCCTCTATATGAAATTGATTTTTATATTTTAGTAAAAAAGTTTTAAGGTGGGGAGGTGGTGAGGGTTTTAGGATGAGCTTGTGAGGTAAGTGACATAATCAAAAACGTGCATAGATTCCCATATAGGGGAAGTTCCCAAGGCCACGACCCTTAAAGCAGGGGGTGCTGCCAAAGCAGCGCCGTTTAGCTTTATTTAATTTTCTGCCTTTATGGTTCTAAATTTATATTTTTAATAAACCTTCTCTCCTTACATGTAACAAATTTTTTTTTGACTTTATTCATATAAAATATTATAAAAGCTTCATTGCTATATATTATAAAGTTTGGTTTGCAAAATTTGGATTCGAATCCTCACGTGATAATGGCCTCAAAATCAGGGATGTGTTGTGGGTAAAGCTACTACTCGACTCAATCTATTTTATTTTTCCAAATCTTCAATATTTTCTCACTTGAGGTTATAGCTTGAGACATGCTTTGTTTGTTTCTTTTTTTGATGGTGGTTATAGAATGCAAAAGAGTAGACCCACTTGTTGTTTTGGCCTATTTGTTGAAGTTCCTTGGCAATATGATTGGTTTTACTTTACCTTGTGACCATAGTCTATGTAATATATTCAAAGAATAATTTCATTGAAACTTATGAGATTTCCAATCGGTTTGGGTTGTGGTGGTGATGGTCCTTTAAAGCAACGACGGTCATGAGTTTTGGAGGATTTTAAATGAGTTCTAAAATATATAGTCTATATTGATAAAAGAGAAATTTTTTCTCAATTTTCATTATAATATGTCTCAACTTTTCTTATATTGAAGACTCCTAATTTTGACCCAAATTCAGCGGTTCCAACTGACCGCTTGTGTGGATTGTTCCCAATGCCATCCTTATTTTAAAGTTATAATTGTTGTGAAATAAAAAATTAGCAGTTAAGTGAATGACTAATGAATGGAAATAACTTTATAGTTAGAGTTTAAATTTCACATCGAAAAATCTATTATATTCGAAATTTGTATCCGAATTAGTGATCAAACAGATCAAATTTCAAAAAATATCATTTTGATTTGGAGTATTCAAACACTAATTCATACATAAAATTCAGATAAAATCACAATATTAATTTCACAAACTTATGGATTTTAACCCACAACACTATAATACCCAACAGAGCCTTTGAAGAATCTAGTATATACTATGGTTTTTCTTATTTAAACTTTGGATTGAGTTTTGTTTTCTAAATTATCAATCAAAATGCTTCAATTATATACACATTGTGCCTTTTATAATTTGAACACGAGTGTCGAATTAAATGCAATGGTGGTGGCCTATGAAGGAACCCTAGATCCTTAATTAGGAGGTACCTAAAAAAAATTGATTATCGTTACTATCTAAGCTAATACTTCAAAATTTGAAGGGACCAAATGATTTTGACCAATCGGATATATATTGACCGTTAAAATTCTAGGGGGAGCCCATTAAATTGAATGTTCGTGGTGACTCACATAATGTAAATTAATCTTATTGTAAAATATAATGGGAAATTAGTCAGAATAGACAACAAAACAGGTCATTTTTCCCAATTAATTTTTATTAAGTTTTTTTCTACTCTAGTCAATTATTATCTAAAAATATTAAAATGCCCTCGAAATAACTTCACATATTCACATTTCTCTTTAATTTATCACTAGCATATTTAACATTTCACTTTTCACTCATCGTTGGCTTGAACTCAAGTTTTGACTCTTTTTTTAATTTTATTTTTTGTTTTTTATTTTACAGATTCAAACAAAGACAAATAAGTTTTGTTAATGTTTTTTTTTTTTTTTTTTTAACATTGAACATGAAATGCATGGTTTTACGTTGAACTCTAGTTTTTTTGGTTGTTTTGTTGTCGCCATGTCTTGTGCTTATTTTGTGTTTGATAAAAGGAAAAACCCACCTTGAGGCCCCTGTATTCTCAATATTTTTTACATTACACCCCTGTACTAAATAATATTCTACACATTGCACCCATGCACTCTCAAAAAATTGATATTTCACCCTTATTTTAACGACAAGTTAACAGAGTTGAGAAATATTCTGACATCACCCACCCTTATTTGTGTCATATCTGCCTGGTTTAGGAAGAAGCACATATGCTAAAAAGAGAAGAGCTAAAAAAATGGGTGTTTGCTATAAATGTACACGCATGACATGTAATACTCGTTGTCGTTCTTTAGGAATGGTGTCTGATAACCGTGAAGCATCTTTGTTTGTTTTTTGTTGTTCATTAATAACACTCCAAGATCGTAGTTTTGATCTAATTTTTGCAATAAATTAGTTGGATTTTTGAATGTATCAGAAGAAGCAGAATATTTATGCGCCCTAGCATAACTTCAAAGTAAAAAAATTTGCTCGGTTCAATCCGAAATAAGGGTGGGTGATGTCAGAATATTTCTCAATTCTGTTAACTTGCCGTTAAAATAAGGGTAGAATGTCAATTTTTTGAGAGTGCAGGGGTGCAATGTGTAGAAAATTTAGTACATAGGTGTAATGTAAAAAACATTGAGAGTACAGGGGCTTTAAGATGGGTTTTTCCTTGATAAAATGACTAATACAAGAAAGGTTATAGTGCGACAGTTGTTGACTTACTTATTCCGAGGGCATTGCAACAGTAGTGCGATATGAACATGAAATACATGTTTTGTTAATGTTTTTTTTTTTTTTTTACCTTGAACACTATATGTTTGATAAAATGCCGAATAGTCTGTGTTTAAAGTAAGGAGACTGTTACACACATGTCCCACATGAACATACCTTAGCGACAAGTAGTGCGACAAATGTTGTTGCACAGTGCGACAAGTGTTGTCGCACAGTGTGTCAGTTGTTGTCGCACATGTTTTTTGCTTAATCTGATGTCACTCTAATGTATGTGACAAACTCACATCCGTGCGACATTGTGTGCGATAGAATCTATCGCTCAGATAGACAGTTTCTCTGATTGTTTTCTGACTTAGGCAGTTTTTATTTTTATTTTTATCTGACATGCCATATTATTATTATTTTTAGATATGTCGACAAACCCATGGACTTTGGCTATATCATTAGAGGATCGTTTCCGATGCCGGATAATAAATATAACGAAAATAAAAAGAGTTTATATATATATATATATATATATATATATATATATATATATATATACTACTGAGTAATTTGACCGAAATACAACTGTAAATATTCAAGGAATCAATTTTTGGACATTTTCATGACATGGACTTGGAGTTTAGCGGAATGATGATGCAGATTCTGGAAGCGTCTGCAAGAGTTATAATATATGTGATCGATATTTTCCTTGTTGGACGAGAGCCAAGTTGCAAGAGGTAGATGTGATGATAAAGCAACTAACATCATTCCCTTATATTTTCCTTTCAAATGAGACCAGTCCACATCAATTACCGGCCTTATATATTGCAAGAACCCTTTGACACAAGATCCAATAGCCAAAAAATAATACATAAATCTATTTTATGCATCTTCTATAATGTGATAAACAGAGCCTGAGTTTTTGCTTCTCAAAACATAAGAGTATTGTGATAGTAATGAATACGAATATTCTAGGCTTCCTCGTATCAAATTTAGGATAATTTTCTTTGCTCGATATTCTTGTATGTATGTCACATATATATTATGCTCAACATGTAAGTCATCAATTATAGCCCTAGGAGGGTGTGACCGCTTCCCATCAGTATACTTTTTCTTAATCATGTAACCAACAACATTACTTCTCTTTGTTTGTCGATGATTATGATTGTTAACATCATTTATACATATGTGCAATTCTAAAACATCACATCTATTTACCACCCAAATTGCATTGTTGTTGTTATTATCTGACGGTGTCACTCGAAATTTTCATTTACAATAATTTACTATACAATGGGTTTGGAACCGTGTTGTTGATGACCTAGTCACCCTAAATTCAAACTTTTGCGTAATAACCATTATGCATAATTCCATATGCATCACCTTATTCTCACTAAAAAAACTTGTCTTAAAAATTTCCAGTTGCATTATCATAATCAAAGAAATTCAGAGCGGACGTGTCTGATCGTAAAGCTGGAGGCATCCACATAAACTGATCATGTGTAGTTGAGATGTTACCGCAATGATGACTTTCAGTGACAACACGAAAACCTTTAGTTTTTACAAATTCATATAATTGCCTTGTATGATAATCAATCTTATTAACTAGAGAGTTATAATGTCGTGTTTCAAAACTTGAACTTGCAACATATATATGGTTATTGAATGGAGATGAACATTGATTGCCTGAAGACACATGTTCTTGAGATGTTGGTTCGCAGACGAAA
Source organism: Zanthoxylum bungeanum (assembly GCA_019454045.1). NCBI lineage: Eukaryota > Viridiplantae > Streptophyta > Magnoliopsida > Sapindales > Rutaceae > Zanthoxylum > Zanthoxylum bungeanum. Next base: position 49,332 of record SKCR01038002.1, read on the forward strand.
GACTGGCTTATTAACGTCATATGATGTTTAGTCAATACTTTAGACGTCGTCATCATAAAAATTCTCGTATATCCATTAGCTGTCCTCGAACCAGAGTTCAAATATATAAGAATCTTTATCGTTTCATCATCAATTATTTCAACAGGTTCGGAAAGTCCATAACTATTCAAATTCATCGGCAAATCTATCTTCACTGATATGTCAAAATCATTGGACATTTATGAATAGACTGATAAACTCGTTCAATAAAATCTTTAAATGTCGCTTCTTTTCGAAGGAAAAATAATTTTTCCCATTTATATATTTCATTCTGAGATTATCATCTGTTCTCTCCCATGAACCATCAAACAACATCTTAATCACAACCATCGCATTATCCATTATATCTGAAAACACAATAAATTATTTAAAGAATTACACTTCAATCACAGAGACTCATTGTATAGTGCAAAAAATCCCATCGCAGAGAGCGACAACACAATCACACAATGCGACAATCCCATCGTACAGATCACACAGTGCGACAAAGCCCATCGCAGAGTGCGACAGTTCCATCACATTGTGTGACAAAGCCAATCGCACTATACGCCAATGCTCATCAGACGTATCATCGCTCTCACAACAGTGTGATCGTGTAAACACATAGTATGCACATGACAAAATAACAGTAAAATAGTAAAAAAATAATATGGAAACATAAAATCGAACCAAAACATCAAGAAATCACATGCATTTCATGTACAACATAAAAAAATGAAGAAAAATTACTTGTTTTTGTTTAAATCAGAAAAGAAAAGTAAAAATTTGTCTTATTTGCTAGCTACCAGTTTCACAAGAGAGAATGTGATATAAATCCCAATTTTTTTTTTGAAATGAAAGTAACACTTATCATTTAATCACTATTGTGAATGATATATATAATATATGATGGGAATGTATCTAGCCATACAATAATTTTAGTTTTTACCAAAGCTATCTTAGCTAGAGCATGAGTAAAACCATTATAGTTTCTAAAGATATAGGTACATTTAAATTCTCGGAAATGTTTGCTAACTTCTTCAATCTCAGAAATTACCCATACCACTTCTGTAATGTTTCTACACATGTTTTTTTTATCAATTCCACGACTTCTTTTGCATCTGATTCCATAATAATTGAATTTAAGCCTTATCTACTAATCGCAAACCCCAAAATACTGCTTCAGCTTCAACATATATCACATCCCCACAAAATCTTACAGTTTTGACGGTTGCTGCTATCAGATTGCCATTCCAGTCTCTAATAACAACACCAAGCCCATATAACTTTTTCTCTATATTGGTAGCTACATCCACTTTTATCTTATACCACCCAATCGAAAGAGGTTCCCATGTCTTCATCATTATTAGTTATTCTCTCCGGTTATGATTTATGTCCAAGCACTTGATTCTTATAAAAGAATCAACCAGAGCCTCGGCTTTTGCTACTGCCCCCACATGATCTTCCATTCTTCAATCAAAAATTTTCTTATTTCTAACCTGCCATATCATCCAGAAAATTGCCACTAACCATTCCAAAACTGTCTATCTATGATTCATGGACAGTCCCTCTAACACAGTAAAGATGTCATCACATGCTGCTTTCTGGATGTTCCGAGTATAAGATGTGACTTTCCAGATTTTCCTGGTTGTCTTGCACGTAATGAGCACATGCGTAATGCTCTCTACACCAGCTTTGGATATCATACACACAGGGACATGCAAAATTTTCCCCCTGCACAGGTTTACTGTCGTGGGTAATGGGTTTATGGCAGCCCTCCACATAAATATCTTTATCTTCTCTGTGATGTTGAGAGTCCAGATGATCCTTCAGTGGTTGTTTGCTACTGCTGATTCAGTAAAGCTTTCTGGGTGTTGCATCTTGCTGGCTATCCCCATTTTTCACCGAGTATTGGCCATTCTTGTCATAGTGCTAGATGAGATGGTCTAGCACGGCTGCTCAGGAAGAGGGATCTCTATTATTTCTTCTACATCTTCATCTCTAAATTTATCCTTAATAATCCTTGTATTCCATATGTTCCCTGCCACTATAAGATCTGCTACCGTAGCCTCGTCAGGTAGATCTAGTTTCAATATTGGTTTGAAAGTTAAGGGCCTCAGGATCAATTGGCTTTCATTATCCTCACTCGACTTCCATTGCCAATCCTCCGCTTACCTCTATTTTCCAGAATTTATCTTCCCCATACAATGCTCCTCCATACAAAGGAAGAATTTGAGTCAATTCTTGCATTCATAAAATCAGTGTGCTTGAAATATCTTGCCTTAAGGATTATAGCAACTATAGATTCTAGGCATTGAATCATTTTTCATCTCTATTTTGCAACAAAAGCCTAGTTGAAATGAGATGGTTCCCTAAAGTCGAGCCCACCCCTGCTATCTGTTTGACACAAATTCTCTCACTTTGGCCAGTGGATGCCTTTTTTTTCCTCCTTGGATCCCCACCAAAACCTCGCAACAGCTCTCTGAATATCCTCGCAGATCCCTAAAGGTATTTTGAAAACACTCATTACAAAAGCTGGTACTACTTGTGCTATAGTCTTGATAAAAATCTCATTTCCACCACTCAATAAAAACTTGTGCTGCTAACTATAAATTTTATCTAATACTCCCAGTTTCACATCAATAAAGAAACTCTTCCTCTTTCTCCAAATCATGGATGGAAATCCGATATATTTATCATATTTTTACACTAACTTTAACTGAAATATGTTCCTGATTGCCTCATTAAGTCTTCATTGAGAGCTACTGCTAAAAAACATTGAAGATTTGTCGCAATTAAAAACCTTCCTTGAAGCTTCTGCATAGCTATCCAATATAGACTTCAAAAGTCTGCACTCCTCAATTGAGGCTCTTGCAAAAATGAGGTTGTCATAAGTAAAAAAAAAGGTGGGAAATTTTGATGTTCATTCCAAAGCTCATACCGTGTATCCTTTTTTTTTTGTTCTGCCTCTAGAAAAGCCCATTTGAATCATAGCTTGTCTTAAGAAGACTTACTCCACTCTATCATATGCTTTTCTTATATCTAACTTTAAGGCCACAAGACCGCGTCTCTTTCCCCTACTCAGTCTGATATTGTGTAATTCTTCATATCCAACAATTATGTTATCAGTAATGAGTCTGCCCAAGATGAAGGCACTTTGGGTTGGGAAATAATTTGATGAAGGATTAGCTTAAGCCTATTTGCTATGATATCTTCCTCTGTAAATGGTTGCGAAATTTTTCCATTCATCTTCATTGTAACATTTTGAGGCATACTTGACATCATGATGAGTGGTAATTATATCACTATTTCCCACTCATTTAACTTAATATCTTGTATAGTTTCTTGAGTTTTGTGAATATTTTGATGTGTTTTGTGATATTTTATAGATAAATAAAGTTTCAGGACATTCTGGAGGTGATTCGGGGCCAAAACAGTGAAAACAGACAAAAGGGCATTTTCGTAATTTTACGCGTTGCGACGTGAAAGTCTTTGGCGTCGCGACGCCTAACGTGCGCCAGTCAATGCTAATGTGCGCCGGGTCCACAAGTCAGAATATGAGAAGTTTGACTTTGCTAACGTGCGACATGCCACGTGTCACCATCACAACCGATCTGCTAACGTGCGCCATGCCACATGTCATAATCCTACGGTGTCGACAGTCGCCATCACCACATGTCACCACGTCAGCGCCACGTCATCGCCACATCAGCTCAATCATTCAGCACCCAGTCACCTTGCCACGTGCCACCTTATCTCTTTATCTGAATCGTCACGTGCAGATAAGAATCTGAAGCCGACGAACCAGGAATTGCCACGTCGACAATCACTTGCGTCGCGATGCGAGCTGCGCGTCACGACGTGGACACCCTACTGACACCTATAAATAGAGCTCGAAATTTCAGTTTCAGATGTACCTTCCTCTCTAATTTCTCTGATGTAAATAAAGAGTTTTCTATCTAGTTTCTTTTAATTTCAGTTTTGTAATTAAATTTTAATTACGTTCTGTAATAATAGTAATTTACTTTCTTTACTTTTTACAGTTTTTACTATTCACCATGATGAGGTAACTTTCCCATGCTATGGTGAAAGGTAATTCTTTTACTATTGTTATTTAGATTAATCTCCATTAAATATAATATATTCACTATTTAAAATTTGACTTAAAAAGGATACCGCTATATTGGTCGGTTGGTAATTCATTTTAAACTGGTTTAAACCTGACTAAGCAAGGATACCGCCAGATTGGTCGGTTGGTAATTAAATTTTCTTACCGCCTATATGGCAGGTATATTTTGGTTCCGCCTTTATGTCTGGTTGGACTTAATTTGACTTAATCAGGTTATCGCCTATATGGCTGGTTGGTAAAATAATCACAAGTTAATATATTATATTAATGGAGATATCTAAATAGTAAATAGTAAAAGTTGATCCTTTTACCTTAGCATTTTATTTTATTGTAATTTACTTTTCAGCTTTTACTTTACCGCAATTACTTTTCAGCATTTTTACTTTATGTCTTTTATTTTACTAGCCCTAGCTATGTGTCGTAACTAAGTTAGCCCACGATCTTCCTTGAGGATAAATAACCCTTAATAGATTCCTTATAGGATAGACATATACCTGTCGGGCGAGGGTAGCCATAATTGGAACTTAAACTTAATGAATCCAGGTAATTTGGTTGACATAGACATGTGGTTCGATTGGGTTAAACTAGGTATTTGCGTCTGACCATCGACAGAGGCTTTCGCATAATTTAGTGTTCCAGGTTAGTAAACTGATTTATTACACAAACATAAAATAACCACTTCATCTTTAAAATGATATTGGAAGAAATCACAACCCTAAATAGTTTTTAATATTGAATTTTCTTAAACCTACATTCGTGTAATTTTATTTACTTGTTTTTAAATTTAAAATCTTCACCATTTCAAATCAATCAATCAATCAACCTGTTAGATACTAGTAATCATTTGACCTCATAAAATTAATAGATTATGTATTAAGTACTCGTGTGATCGATACATTTTATACTACTTGAACGATACGTGCGCTTGCGTTATACGCGTGTGTGTAAGCACCAGACAAGTTTTTGGCGCTGTTGTCGGGGACTTATTTATCTTTCACTATTAGTTTTGGGGTTAGATACGTTACTTGTTTCTAATTTCTTTTTACTTATTGTTTTTATTTTCTTGTGTTTCAGGTTCTCAGAAACTACATGAGACGAACCAGAAGCTTTGAACTCCGACTGCTTGACACAGAAATTGAAAGAACCATTAGACAGTTGAGAAGCGAAAGACGAGAAGGCCAAGAAGCAATCATTAACATGGAACCTGAACCTTTGAACGTTGCACCACCAATTCCCATTCGAGACAGAACCATTCCTGTGGTTGACAGACTCATTTCTTGTATTGTACTTCCTCCATTACCAGCAAATGCGGGTGACATCAAAACATGCATCCAGATGATTCAGCAGTCAGTACAGTTTGGGGGAAATGCAACTGAAGATCCTAATGCCCACATCACTAACTTCCTGGAAGTTTGCGGTACTTTCAATTACAACCGAGCAGCTGAAGAAGCAATGAGACTGCGGGTTTTTCCATATTCCCTGAAAGACAGAGCTAAAGATTGGCTACATTCGTTACCAGTAGGTTCCATCACAACTTGGAACACTCTAGCCACCAAATTCCTTACAAAGTACTTTCCACCAGCCAGAACTGCAAAGTTGAGGAATGACATCACATCCTTCGTGCAACAAGATTCAGAATCCCTTTGCGAAGCTTGGGAAAGATTCAAAGATTTACTCCGGAAATGTCCTCATTATGAGATCGCAAAATGGCTACAAGTCCAAACCTTCTACAATGGACTGTCTGGAATAATGAGAACCACAATTGATGCTGCTGCTGGAGGAGCTTTGATGGAAAATGGAGAAGATCAGACCTGGGACCTAATTGAAGAAATGGCTAACAATAATTCATTGTGGCCAACAGAAAGAAGCTTGATCCAAAGAATTGCAGGAATTTATGAAAGTGGAGCCAATACAGTAGTCAACGCCAAGCTGGATCAGATATGAAAATTCATGGAGACTCTTACCACTGGATCCACAAGTTCACCATATGGATAAGCACCAGAGCCAAACCAACTTTAAGAGACGGTGGATTTTGTCAACAATTTCAACAGACAGTGGAACAATCCATATTCCAACACCTACAACCCAGGGTGGAGGAATCATCCCAATTTTTCATGGAGCAACAATTCAGGGCAAAAGAACAATCCACCACCTGGATTCCAACAGCAGAACTATCCACCACCTGGATTCCAACAACATAACAAAGGCCATGAGCAAGAAAATGAACCAGGAATAGCAGAAGTGCTGACTCAGTTAAAAAAGTACGATGCTATGTTTCAGAGCCAATCTGCTTCCATCAAAGCACTGGAGAATCAAATCGGATAACTGACTAATGCTCAGAGTTACAGACCGCCAGGTAATCTTCCTAGCAACACAGAACCAAATCCAAGGAACCGAGGGAAGGAGCAATGTCAAGCCATTACTTTGAAAAGCGGTACTGAGATCAACAAAGATGTTGGAATCAAGAAAACAATTGAGGAAGTTCCAAAAGATGCAGTTCCACAGATGGAGGAAAAAAAGTAAAAGAAAAAGAAAAAGATCAGATCACTCCACCTCCACCTTTTCCACAGCGACTTCAGAAAAACAAACTGGACAAGCAGTTTGCTCGATTCCTGGAGGTATTCAAAAAGCTTCACATCAACATCCCATTTGCAGAAGCATTGGAAGAAATGCCCAGTTATGTCAAATTTATGAAAGACATTCTTTCACGAAAATGGAGATTGGGAGACTACGAGACAGTAGCATTAACGGAAGAATGCGGCGCCATCATTCAGAGGAAACTTCCCCCAAAGTTGAAAGATCTTGGCAGTTTCACTGTCTCATGCACCATTGGAGAACATTACATCGGTAAAGCTTTATGTGATTTAGAAGCTAGTGTTAACTTGATGCATTTTTCTATTTACAGGAAACTGCAAATTGGAGAAGCAATGTCTACCTCAGTCTCGTTGCAACTTGCTGATCGAACACTAGCATTTCCAAGAGGTGTTGTTGAAGATGTGCTGGTCAAAGTTGACAAACTCATTCTCCCAGCAGATTTCATCATCCTTGACATGGAAGAAGACAAATAAGTACCTATCATTCTTGGGAGACCATTCTTGGCTACAGGTAAAACTGTGATTGATGTGCAAAAAGGAGAACTGACCATGAAAGTGCAGGACCAAGAAGTTACCTTTAATGTTTTCAAATCCATGAAATTCCCGAGTGATGAAAAGGAAGAAGAATGCTTCAGAGTTGATGTTGTTGATAGTATTGTTCATGATACTGAGCCAAATCCCACAGATACACTTGAAGCTTGCATCACCAACATGACTGACAGCGAGCTAGATGCTGAAATCCTGGAAAGTATCAACTACCTTGACAAACCATTCCGATTCAAATCAACACCACCAGTTGAAAGCTTGGAACTGCCAAAGAAAGATCGAATCAAGCCTTCGATTGAAGAACCACCACAGCTGGAGCTGAAGTTACTTCCGAGCTATCTCAGGTATGCATTTATTGGAAACTCTTCTGAATTACCTGTTATTATTTCTTCTTCACTAACATTGGAGCAGGAAGAAAAGTAACTGAAGGTATTACGAGAGCACAAAAGAGCTATTGGCTGGACTATAGTAGACATTCGAGGCATTAGTCCATCATTTTGCATGCATAAGATTATGATGAATGATGAGTACAAACCCACAGTGGAGCATCAACGGAGACTCAATCCAATCATAAAGGAAGTCGTGAAGAAAGAAATCATCAAATGGTTGGATGCTGGCATCATTTACCCCATCTCAGACAGCAGTTGGGTAAGTCCTATGTAGTGTGTGCCGAAGAAATGTGGAATTACTGTTGTCACAAATGAAAAGAACGAGCTGATTCCAACAAGAACGGTGACTGGATGGAGAGTATGCATGGACTACAGGAAGCTAAACAAAACCACGAGAAATGACCATTTTCCGCTACCATTCATTGACCAGATGTTAGACAGACTGGCAGGACATGAGTTCTATTGCTTTCTGGATGGATATTCAGGGTACAATCAGATTGCCATCGCACCAGAAGACCAGGAGAAAACTACATTTACATGTCCCCATGGTACTTTTGCTTTCCGTAGGATGCCATTTGGATTATGTAATGCCCATGCTACATTTCAGCGTTGCATGATGGCCATCTTCTCAAACATGTTGGAGCAGAGTATGGAGGTTTTTATGGATGACTTTTCTGTGTTTGGAGATTCTTTTGACCACTGCTTGCAAAATTTGGAACATGTGTTACAAAGGTGCGAAGATAATAACCTGGTGCTCAATTGGGAGAAATGTCATTTCATGGTACATGCGTAAATTGTTCTTGGACACCGGATCTCACAAAAAGGAATCGAGGTAGACAAAGCAAAGATTGAAATAATTGAAAAACTACCTCCACCGACATCTGTCAAAGGGATTCGGAGCTTTCTCGGACATGCAGGTTTTTACAGGAGATTTATCAAAGACTTTTCCAAGATTACTAAACCTCTGTGCAATCTTCTAGAGAAGGTTGTGCCTTTCAACTTCACCAAAGAATGCCAGGAAGCTTTTGAGATCTTAAAACAGAAGCTGATTTCTGCCCCCATCATTGTAGCACCAGACTGGACCCTTCCATTTGAAGTGATGTGTGATGCTAGTGATTTTGCTGTAGGTGCAGTTTTGGGACAACGCAAAGCAAAAATTTTCCACACCATTTACTACTCCAGCAGAACTTTGAAGGAAGCTCAACTCAACTACACAACCACTGAAAAGGAGTTGCTCGTAGTTGTATAAGCTTTTGACAAATTCCGCTCATATCTGTTGGGTCCCAAAGTGGTGGTCTACACAGATCATTCAGCAATCAAATACTTGATCACGAAGAAAGATGCCAAACCCAGATTGATCCATTGAATACTTCTTCTGCAAGAATTTGACGTGGAGATTCGAGATAGGAAATGGACATAGAATCAGGTGGCAGATCATCTATCGAGGCTCGAGAATGGAGAAACAACTGGCAAAGATCTTTCAATCAAAGAAACTTTTCCAGATGAACAGCTGTTTGCCATGAAACAGCAAGATGCCCATTGGTATGCTGACTATGTCAACTACATTGTGTCAGGAAAATGGTCGTTGGAATGGAGAACTCAGCAACAGAAGAAATTCTTCAAAGAAGTCAAGCACTATGTCTGGGATGAGCCGTACCTGTTTAAACGGTGTGCTGATCAATTATTAAGACGGTGTGTTCCACATGAGGAAGTCAACAATATTTTGCAGCACTGTCATTCATCACCATATGACGGACACTTCAGCGGAAATAAAACTGTAGCCAAAGTCCTACAATCAGGTTTGTTCTGGCCCACTCTTTTTAAAAATGCTTATCTTTTTGCTCTTCAATGTGACAGTTGCCAGAAAACGGGGAATATTTCAAGTAGAAATGAAGGACCGTTGCAAAACATTCTAGAAGTGGAAATATTCGATGTATGGGGTATTGATTTCATAGGACCCTTTGTTCCATCATTCGGAAACATGTACATCCTGGTTGATGTAGACTACGTCTCCAAATGGGTCGAAGAAATTGCACTGCCATCCAATGATTCAAAAGTGGTGATCAAATTCCTGAAAAAGAATATTTTCACTCGGTTCAGAACACCTCGTGCAATCATCAGTGATGGTGGCACACATTTCTGCAACAGATACTTCGATGCACTCCTATCCAAATACAAAGTTACTCACAAGGTTGCCGCTGCTTACCATTCACAGTCAAATGGACAGGTTGGGGTTTCAAACAGAGAGATCAAAAGAATCTTAGAGAGAACCGTTGGATCAACAAGGAAAAACTGGTCTACAAAACTAGATGATGCATTATGGGCCTACCGAATAGCTTACAAGACACCCATTGGTATGTCCCCATATCGATTGGTGTTTGGGAAAGCATGCCATCTACTAGTTGAGCTTGAACATAAGGCTTACTGGGCACTGAAGAAGTTGAATCTTGATTCACAAGCTGCATGAGAGAAAAGACTTCACCAACTCAACGAATTGGAGGAATTTCACCTACAGGCTTATGAGAATGCCAGATTGTACAAAGAAAAGACCAAGAAATGGCATGACCGAAAAATAGTGCACAAACAGTTGGAACCAAGGCAGCAGGTGCTGTTGTACAACTCAAGGTTGAAACTTTTCCCTGGGAAGTTGAAATCAAGGTGGTCAGGTCCATTTGTGATCACTCAGATTTTTCCATATGGAGCTGTTGAGTTACTAGATCCCAACACCAACGAAACATTCAAGGTTAACAGTCAGCGTGTCAAACACTACTGGGGGAATCATTTGAGCGACAAAAAGAAAGTGTCACACTTTCAGATCCAGTTTAACGTTCGAGAAGTCACGTCTAGCTGAAGAAGTTAAACTTAGAGCTCGCAGGGAGGCAACCCATGCAATTTGTGTATATATTGTGATTTGGTGTGATTTAATTTGGTGTGTTTAGTTTTTGCAGATTAAGACATTCCAGGATGGAAGAAGTTCTCACAAATCTTCACAAGCAATTTCCTTCTTTCCCTCAAAAATCTCTGATGAAAGTTTACAAAGCTCGCTTTGAACATATGAGATTACTAACGATCCATGGTGTTCCTAATGACATTCGTTGGGTAATTGAAGCACGGGTCCGATTGGCGGGTGAGTCTTCTAAATCTTTTATTACACATCTACCTGGTTTTGGAAGAAGCACATATGCAAAGAAACGTAGAGCTAAGCAAATGGGTGTTTGTTACAAATGTGCACGCTGGAATTGTAATACTCGTTGTCGTTCTTTAGGAATGATGTCTGATAATCGCGAAGACAAAATTAAATTCATTAGGGATGGCTTGAGTAAAGAGTCTTTAGATGATATATCTTCGACTCTTGAGACACATCCCATTGGATATGTTAATATAGCCATTCGCAAATTACATACGCAATTCCAAAAAGAAAGACAATAGTTAAGTCTCAGGAATCTGACTCAAAAAGACCCTGTTTGCCAATTTATAAGAAAATTGGATGTGAAGCTTGTCTCTGACGCATAGACGTCAATCAAGCCGCTACATTTCTTGTACATATTATATCTCTTTTTCCTGATAATTGTGATTTATTTTGTTGTTTTCTTTTATTTTCTCTGACAGGATTCATACCTTTTTGACTATCACGATTTATTTTACTATTAACTAATAATTGTCATTTGGCAGGTACTAGTGCTATTATTTTACTCACCATTTTTCAGGTGTTATAAATTCAACTCATCATTGCACTTTTGAAGACATCCGGAGTAAAACATGGAAGCCATTTCAAGAAGACGAGTTGAAAACATCTGTGTGTTTTGCGGTACTAGTGTTGGTGTTAAACCACAATATGTAGAAACAGCACAGGAATTGAGTCGAGTCTTAGCTGCAAGGAATATGCACTTAGTATATGGCGGAGATAATCTTGGACTAATGTGGATCGTTTCAAAGGCCGTACAGGAAGGAGACAGTCACGTTTTGGGAATCATTCCAAAACCCTTGGCGGTGGCAAATCTTATTGGACCATCAAATGGAGAAGAGTTAATCGTGCCAGGTATGTCTGAACGACTGGTAGAAATGATTAATCGTGATGATGCTTTTATTGCTTTGCCAGGTGGCTTGAGCACATTGGAGGAAATTTTTATAGTGCTATCTTGGGCGAACTTGAACATACACCAAAAATCGCTTGGACTATACAATGTTGAAGGATTTTATGATTTTCTTTGTGTGTTTCTTGATGATGCCCGGAGAAATGGGTTCGTGTCAAAACCTATGAAAGAACTCCTCTTCACTGCCAGAACTGCTCCGGATCTAATTGACAAAATCTTAGCCTATAAACCACAAATTGACCCTATCATTTCAAAGATAAATTGTTTTGAGGACGATCGTGGTAAGAGGCGTCGGATTAATCTGGATCTTAACATTTAACTTTTCGTGTAGAATTTCAGTTAACCAGGTACTATCTTCTAAACTCTTCTTCTACTGATTAAGACATTAGAGACAATGTCTCATTTAGGTTTGGGGGAGGGAATTAGTTGATCAATATCTTGTTTTTAGTTTGTGTGTTGTTTTTATTTTTAGTCCAAAATTTTTCGAAAAACACAAAAAAAATTGAAATTTTTTCAAAAATTACAAAAATATTTTGCGTTTTTATTTTGACTAAAAGGTGAAATTGGTAAGAAATGGCTGAGTAAGGAGTTTCCACTCCTGAGACGTATCTAAACCTATTTCAGAACAAGTTAATTTTTGTTTACTTCATTTTAAATTATTTAATTTGTAAATTCTCCATAATACTGACTAAAATGGATCTTCATATGCTCAGTTAGCAGGTATTATCAACATGCAAGGTAACATACAGACATGAGCTATAATTGAAAAGTTTGTAATATTCAGTACTCTAGTTTAATTGGAGGAAGCATCTCAAAAAGTGATGGAGTAAAAAAAAAAACGTCTGAGATCCGAGTTATTAAGTCTGTAAGGGTGTTTTAACACCTAGTGCCCTAAAGCCAACTGGTTTGGGAGTCTCTGGCCCAAAGCTCGCTACATGGATCAAATATGCTGCAAAAATATATATATCTGAAGTCTGAGTAATTAAGTTCGTAGGGGTGTCTTAATACCTAGTGCCCTAAAGCCAACTGGTTTGGGAGCCACCGACCCAAAGCTCGTTACATAGATGGAAGATATTATATATAAATAAAAAAAAATCAAAAATCAAAGAAAAAAATCAGAAAAATGAGAAAAATTATTCCATTGCTACAAAAAGGTGTGAATTCTGATAAAACTTTAGGACAAAAATATTACTCTCTTATCAACTGCACTTGTGACTGTTGTAGGCAAAAATGAGTTGTTTAATATTTTGTCGGCTGTGTATATGGAGAATGGTAAATATAATCGGAGAATTTACTTATTCGGTAATTTAGAAAGAAAGAAAATAACTAGTAACTTGGAGTAGAAGTTTCACCTGATTAGTCACTAACTTCTTTATTCTCTTTTCGCTTGTCTTTTTGCTTTTGTGTGCATTAGTTTCACTTCCTTTTTACTTTTGTAAAATGTTTGTGGGTATCATTACTGTAAACCCTCAAGAGACTACAACTCGTCCACTAGGGACACCTAGGGGTTTAAACGTTTGTTGCATACGCTAAATGCAACCGTGATCTCTACAAAAGTGGCTTAGTTAAATTTTATTTTAAAGATGTTTATATTATTTTATTTTGTGTTTTGCTCGAGGACTAGCAAAATGTTAGGTTTGTGGGTGTGATGAGTGGTAATTATATCACCATTTCCCACTCATTTAACTTAATATTTTGTATAGTTTCTTGAGTTTTGTGAATATTTTGATGTGTTTTGTGCTATTTTGTAGATAAATAAAGTTTCAGGACATTCTGGAGGTGATTTGGGGCCAAAACAGTGAAAACGAAAAAAAAGCATTTCCGTAATTTTACGCGTCGCGACGCGAAAGCCTTTGGTGTCGCGACGCCTAACGTGCGTCGGTCAATGCTAATGTGCGCCGGGTCCACAAGTCAGAATCTGAGAAGTTTGACTTTGCTAACGTGCGACGTGGCACGTGTCACCATCACAGCCGATCTGCTAACGTGCGCCGTGCCACGTGTCATAATCCTACGGTGCCGACAGTCACCATCGCCACATGTCGCCACGTCAGCGCCACGTCATCGCCACGTCAGCTCAATCATTCAGCTCCCAGCTGCCTTGCCACTTGTCACCTTATCTCTTTATCCAAATCGCCACGTGTCAGATAAGAATCTGAAGCCGACGAACCAGAAGTTGCCACGTCGATAATCACTCGCGTCGCGACGCGGACACCCTACTGACGCCTATAAATAGAGCTCGAAATTTCAGTTTCAGATGTACCTTCCTCTCTAATTTCTCTGATGTAAATAAGGAGTTTTCTTTCTAGTTCTTTTAATTTCAGTTTTGTAATTAATTTTAATTACGTTCTGTAATAATAGTAATTTACTTTCTTTACTTTTTACAGTTTTTACTATTCACCATGAGGAGGTAACTTCCCCCTGCTAGGGTGAAAGGTAATTCTTTTACTATTGCTATTTAGATTAATATCCCTTAAATATAATATATTCACTATTTAAAATTTGACTTAAAAAGGATACCGCTATATTGGTCGGTTGGTAATTCATTTTAAACTGGTTTAAACCTGACTAAGCAAGGATACCGCCAGATTGGTCGGTTGGTAATTAAATTTTCTTACCGCCTATATGGTAGGTTTATTTTGGTTCCGCCTTTATGGCTGGTTGGACTTAATTTGACTTAATCAGGTTACCGCCTATATGGCTGGTTGGTAAAATAATCACAAGTTAATATATTATATTAAGGGAGATATCTAAATAGTAAATAGTAAAAGTTGATCATTTTACCTTAGCATTTTATTTTATTGTAATTTACTTTTCAGCTTTTACTTTACCGCAATTAATTTTCAGCATTTTTACTTTATGTCTTTTATTTTACTAGCCCTAGCTATGTGTCGTAACTAAGTTAGTTATCTGGGGTTGTGATGAATTCTAATATCACCGGTTTATAAGAGGTTATTTTTATAGTTTGGATAATTTAAAGGTTTACTTATTAAGTCTTAAGCTTAATGCGTCTTGTTAATTGGCCACTCATAAGATTGATCTGGTAAATTTGAAATAAACTTGACAAATGAATTTTAGGTTTCAGCCTTAGACTTAATAGCCCACGGTCTTCCTTGAGGATATATAACCCTTTAATAGATTTCCTTACAGGATAGACATATACCCGTCGGGCGGGGTAGCCATAATTGGAACTTAAACTTAATGAATCCAGGTAATTTGGTTGACATAGACATGTGGTTCAATTGGGTTAAACTGGGTATTTGCGTCTGACCATCGACAGAGGCTTTCGCATAATTTAGTGTTCCAGGTTAGTAAACTAATTTATTACACAAACATAAAATAGCCACTTCATCTTTAAAATGATATTTGAAGAAATCACAACCCTAGATAGTTTTTAATATTGAATTTTCTTAAACCTACCTTCGTGCAATTTTATTTACTTGTTTTTAAATTTAAAATCTTCACCATTTCAAATCAATCAATCAACTTGTTAGATACTAGTAATCATTTGACCTCATAAAATTAATAGATTAGGTATTAAGTTCTCGTGGGATCGATACTTTTTATACTACTTGAACGATACGTGCGCTTGCGTTATACACGTGTGTGTAAGCACCGATCACATCATTTCACTGATCTTCTCTTGGTTTGGATTCAATGTATCAAACAACTGTTCAAAGTAGTCACAAAATTCCTCTTCCACCTCCCCTTCATTTTCCATCCATATACCCTTTTTATTCAGCACCCTCATATATTGTTCTTTCTTTTTCTCGCTGTAGCTTGTGAATGGAATTATCTCGTATTCTTATCTC
Source organism: Zanthoxylum bungeanum (assembly GCA_019454045.1). Taxonomy (NCBI): domain Eukaryota; kingdom Viridiplantae; phylum Streptophyta; class Magnoliopsida; order Sapindales; family Rutaceae; genus Zanthoxylum; species Zanthoxylum bungeanum. The sequence goes on from SKCR01038002.1 coordinate 64,911, forward strand.
CCGCTTTCAGCCAATCAGCTCTTGACCGCTGCTTCCAGTATACCTCCTCATCCATCAAAAAATTATCAATACGTCTTTCAAGTTTCCTAATCTCATCACACTTCCCTTCATACTGATTACTAAGCTTAACTCTTTACAACTGTCTCACTAGTTTCTCAAATTTCTTCTTTCTTCCTCCAAACTATGTTTTACTCCAACTTTGTAGTTGAATCATCGATCGATTTACAACTTGCCTAAAATTATTCACTGGATCAACATTGGACCAACAACTCGCTTCACTCCATTCTCGTGCAATTATATCCTTACAGTCGTGATGATAACTCCACATATCCTCATAATGATTTATCGTAAATGTTTCCCTTCGTCCTTTGCCAATAGTCTTCCACTCATCAATTTCTAACATCACCGGGCAATGATCGGAGCTCCAGCTGTCCAGATTTGTGGCCACCAGGTTGTATCTGATACTTCTCCATTCCCTCTTGCACAAGAATCTATCCAGTATTTCTTCAACCAACTGATGTCCGAAATGCCTATTGGATCATGTATAAAGGTACCATCTACTTACCAAATTTATTAAACTGTATTCATCTATAACTTCCCTAAAATCAGTGATCATCCTAGTACTTCGAACATTTCCCCCCGACTTCTCCCCGACTTCTCCTTTGTGTGAAGAATTTCATTAAAGTCACCAAAATAAATCCATGGGGTTGAAGACTGACTAACCAAACGCCTCAGCAATGTCCACGTATGTCTCTTCATCGCAGCCTCATAATGTCCATACACCCATATTAAATCTCAAATTTGAAGTGAGATAATTTGAGTGTTTTTTTTTTTAAAGGTGAAAAGTAAACTTTGAGAGTATTTTTGGTCACTTTATGTGATTGTTGGCTATAATGGATACAAAAACCTAGAAAAGGCTAATTGAAAAAAGTATTTTATTTTGTTGGCTAATTTCCCAAATGTAATTGAAGATGTCATAACTTATTCTTATATCATGTATTAAATTAATTGATTCGGCTTAAAGTCTTAATTCTTCAGAACTTGTATGGATAGATTATCCTTAAAAAAATATAAAAATTTGGACTATTTTTTGTAATTTTTATTAAAATAAAATGCCATTGGATCTGGGTCTAGCAAATTTCTCTCTGTTCGAAGGATGCTCTTATGTATTTTTTGTTTGTCGGGTCAAAAATACCAAATAAAATAAATAATTTAACAAAATGTTAGCCATTGTGCCATACCCACTTCATTAACGCGCGTGTAGACGCATTTGCAAAATTAACTAAATTAAGGGCAAATACTTTTTAATCCAAAATTTGAGCTAATTAACCAATTATCAATGTATTTTTTTTTTAATATTCCTCAAAATATTTCCGTTATATAAGTTTTTGTTCAAATCTACTTCAGTTATTTTTTATCTTTCAGTTGTTGCATGTGATTTGTTTTAATTTTCATTCATATGAAACAAAAATGTTATTTTATAGTTGAAAATTTAAACCATATAGCTATAAAAATAACTATAATAGAAATGACAATCGGTTACTAACCCGATCCTCTCTTCATGGTAGATTTGAGATGAAAAAAATACATCCCGAATTTCATATCGATTTTAAATCGGGACAAAAAAATCATCATAAATCTTGAACTGAACGATTTAGGATTCCAAATCCCAATCGAGATTCAAGATTTTTAAATAAAAAATTAAGATTTGGGATGAAAAATTATCCAAAATCTCGTATCGGTAAACGATTTTGAATCCCAATTTAGATTCATGATTTTTCGTTATTCCCAGACAATTAATTTTATTCACGCTCTCTCAGTTCATGTAACTTTAATTGCTTACCTAATCGACCCAATTGCTATCAAAGATTTTCTTTTGAAAAAAAATGACATACTTCACTTTATTATTATGAGATTAAATCCTACTACTTTTGATACATATAGCTAGACCCCCGGCCGGCGGTTCGGTTCGGAACCGAACCGAACCGGCCGGTTACCGTTCCACACTTAAGTGGAACCGGAACCGAAAACCGAACCGGAACCGAACCGTTCAGTTTCGGTTCAGTTCGGTTCCTTTTTTTTTTTAATTAATTAAAATAAAAAAATGAGATTAAATTTATATAAAAAAAAATTTATTACATTGAAGAGCTTGGGCTTAAATTTTTAAAAATTTAAGTTGCCTACGTATCCTCCAAGGGTGAGAGGAATCAAAGCTCACGTAGTTCCATTACAAGTTTTAGTCTTTTAGACATATCCCCTTTGTAAATTATAATTTTACAATTATCAATCATCATTATCAGCTGATCCTTCGGCTCCGGTTCCGCTTGCACTTGTTGCAGAAGCATTATCGAACAAATCTTCACAATCATCGGGGGCATCTTCTTGTTGTCTCAGATCAGCTCGAGTCCAATCATCCACACAAGCTGTTGCTTCTAGAGTGCTTGGATGTAATGAAGATCGCCTAGCTTCCAATATATTACCTCCCAAGCTGAAGGCTTGCTCAACCGCAACGGTGGAAATAGGTGCTGCCAAGATCTCTTTAGCAATAATAGATAAAACATGATATATATTTTGATGCCGGTTCCACCATTCAAGGATTTTAAAATTTTTACTGCATAAACTTTCATTAGAAAACTCAAAATTTGTAGATAAATAATTATCTAATTCAGGGTTATTAGTTGTCGTATCCCTAGCTTTTTTATTTCGTTGCAATAACCAACGATCCCCTGCGCTAAGTCTTGTTTGAATTACCGGTTCGCTACTACTAGATTGACCTAATGTTCCTAAGTTATATCTTACAATATAATCATTAAATAACTCAATTAAATCATTTCTTAATTTCGTCATTAATCTAGTAATGTCAATTTCATCTAATATTCCTAAATAACCATAATAAGCTTGTAAAGCACCATTCAAACCTTCTAATTTAAATCTAGGATCAAAAACAGCAGCAGTAAGATAAAGTAAATGAATTTCTCTAAAATAGTTTAACCATTTTACCTTCATAACAGTAATAGCTTCTAACAAAACAATATCATTGGGATCGCTACTGTCAACATGCTCATCGAGAGTGCCAACAATATTTAAACTCTCAAGAAGAAATAAATGTGCTGTAGGATAATAAACGTCGCTAAAAACTAAAGTAGCATCATTAAAAACTTTTAAAATATCTAAAAAATTTTCACAAATATCCCATTGACTAGGATAAAGTGTGATATTTTGAACATGTTGAGGAAAAAAACTACATAATGCATCTTTGTATTGAAATGCTTGACATAAAAGAAAATAAGTAGAATTCCAACGTGTTGGAACATCTCTTGAAAATTTAATCGGTTTAATACCATTTATTTTACAAAACTTAGTCCATTCTCTCCTAATTTGAGAATATGACCAAATACAGTTAAGTGCTGTTTTAATTGGATCAAGGAAAGGTGATAATAATTTTAGACCGTCTTGCACACATAAGTTGAGGACATGACATGTACAACGAATATGAAAAAACCGACCCCCTAAATTTGGTTGACATATTTCTTTTAAATCATTGATGGATGCAGTATTTGCAGATGCATTATCAAATCCAATTGTTAAAATTTTTTCTCCTAAACCATATTCATCAAAAATTACCTTCATCATTCTATAAATATTATGTGCAGTATGTTGGTCATCAAAAACTCTAAATGCAATAAGTCGTTTTTGCATGGTAAATGATGCATCAATCCAATGACAAGTCACACCCATGTATGAGTGTGTTTGCCAATGATCACTCCAAATATCAGAACATACAGAAATACGACATTTCATCTCTTTAAATATTTCATTTAAAATAATTTTACTATCTTTGTATAATTTAAAAATATGACGTTTTGTTGTGTTTCGAGTCATTCTACATGCATAAGGGTTTAAAGCATTATGCACGTAATTAGTAAAATGAAGTTTTTCACCAAAGCTTAAAGAAAGATGTGCCATACAAGTTAATTTCGCAAATTCTTCTCTATTTTTTGCATCAGAATATTTAAATAAATCTAAAGCACTCGTACCTCTACTTGATGATGCGTACCTGGCCATTTGAGTTTGCGTCGTATCAATGCCAAATTCAACCGAATGATGTTTTTCCATATGCTTGATCATATTGCCATATCCACCAGAAAATTTGTAGATAACCCCACAATAGTTGCAAACTGCTCGTTGTGAATCATCTTCTAGGCGTTCCAAATTAAAATGAATTTTGAAAATATCCGAGGACCGAGCCTTAACTTCTCTTCTCCGTGATTGTGCACTGACACTAGGGCCGCTCTCTTGGGTTGGCATATTTGACATTATGTTCTCAGATGAGCTTGCCATTTTTCGTTTGAGAAATTAGGAAGAAAAATAAGAAAATTGAATAATTGCGAATAACAGAATTATAGAAAATGAGAGAGTTGAGAATTTGGTGTGATGAAATTATGAAAAATGAATCCTATTTATAGAATTTTAGAATTTTTTTGATACCAAAAATGCCCCTAAATATAACCGTTTTATTACCGTTATTATGGGTACATTAGTAATTTTTATTTTATATAATAAAAATATAAATTTTTTTATTTTTTTATTTTTTTTGGCAGGGAGCCAAACGGCTCCCTGCATCCCCCAACGGCACTAGCCGTTGGGGGAAATTTGGCCCCCAACGGCTAGTAGCCGTTGGGGGTCGTAGGGTTCCTGTTGGAACCGTCCGAACCGGTGGAACCGTACGGTTCCACCGGTTCGGACCGGTTCGAGTTGGGGTGGAACCCCAACCGAACCGGTCCCATTCCGGTTCGGTTCCGGAACCGGAACCGTGTCCGGGTCTACATATAGATCAAATCATTTACTCGGTATCAGATATGGTGTTTCTCCCCCTGACAAAATACCTAATATTTACAATGTCATGATAATTAAGGGACGAGATACTCGAATAATTTTAAAAATAGTTGGAGTACTTGAGTAATTGGTCTAAACTCTAGGGACTAAAAAATAGTTTATTGTTAAATTAATTAAACAGATGATAAGGTTTAATATTGGTAAATGTAATTGTAATATGTTGATTTAGAAGCCACGCTTTGGGGGCGCATGGCTTAATAAGCTTGCGGAATCAGCAATCAACCATCATCTTATGCACACTATGTGTTTGATAAAATGATAATATGCATGTAGATTTGGTCAGTAATGTCATAGAATCCCCCATCAGACTTGTAATTAATGGAGGCAATATAGCAAGCATGGAGGCAGCTAGCTTGTGAAAAGGAAATGAAAAAACATTATCTATTGAATTAATTAAGCAGATTTGTAATTGAAATTAGGGTTTGTGATCAGTCACTGTTGGTCTAATGTCTTGCAGACCATCTGCTCCTCCATCCATGTGCCTCCATACATTTTAGGATTTAATATTTTTATTGCGTGGGTGGGTGGTTTGGCCTTCGATTTATTTTTTATTTTTTTATTTTATAAATTCATTAGAAATCATATACTTATTGGTCAAGTGGCTGCAACCTCATCTCGTGATTATTAAAGTTAAGGATTTGACTCATTTGAGTCTATTCGTATAATGTAGGAGAAGGTTTTTATCATTCTTTAAGAATTAAGACTTCAACTAAGATATAAAGAGATAGGTCCATATATATATTTCTGAAACACTTATTAATCAATTTATATTATATCTATTGTAATAATATCAAGGAAAAAAAAAATCGAAATAAGTCCTGACATATTTGTGAATTGTGATGCACCTAGCTATCAATCATTTTTGTGATACATTGCAAAAAATTTACAAGACCTGTTTGGATCAACTTTGTGATAGCAGAATTTGAGTATTTTGATCCAATTTAAATTAGGTATACCTTTCAATCCAAAAAATACTCGAAAAATTAGTACATTTTCCCATATCCATGAGTGAGAATGAAAAATAATCATTATGGTTTGTTGATAGTGGTTTTTCACCCCGAAAAAATTCAAGTACTAAAGAATAGTAGAATTTGATTTGTACTTGTGTAAGAGATGATGATAAAGATTCAATGACTCAGAGAGGCTGAAGTCAGATAGAGGGGTCCGACCCCACTATACACATGAGTTCTCACAAGGGCAGAGTAAGCTGAGTGGTTGATCCGACCCGACCTAGAGAAGAAATGTTGGATTTGGACTCATTTGAGTATTTGTGGAAACTGACCCAATGGGATATGTGCTTAGCAAGCCGACCTAGTTGAAGAGGTCAGATGGAGTTTTCACAAACATCATCTGCCTCGGTATGCCGACCCGAGAAACATAGATGAGATCACAAACCGACCAGTATTGAAGCCATATGACGTATGCCCTACTTGGAAGCTAAAGCTTATAGAAGGCTGATGTGACATAAGTTTTTCAACGACTCTCCTTGGGAAGAAACCCTGCCAGACGAAACAGTAACAGAGCAGTTAAACCTCAGGCTGTCACATCAACAAAGTGTGCAGCAGTGGCTAAAAGGTTGAAGTGATGCTGACATGATTTGTTGGGCCAAGTGTCAGTACGACTATTTGTTAAGTGGTTGAGGAAAAGAAGCATGAGGCAAGGATGACCAGATGATGATGGCTGACGCCATAAGTTGGTGGAATAGTAGATCTGAGAGCCTATATAAAGGGTTTGATGCCACATATTCAAGGGTTAGCAAATTTCACAATCCACAATTTGTTAAAGGCGAGAGTTACCGTTAGTGATAGAGAGAGAAATCTGGTCGGTTCCCGATCGCCTGAGAGAATCGTACCGGGCTAGTTAAGACCCAAGGTGTTCGATATTGTATCTTGTATTCATCTCCCATTTGTAGCTCGGGTCGGTCTTGACCCTGAGCATGTAATAAAATACCCTCTTTTAACTACTGTAGACGTAAGTTGTAGCCACTCTCCGCCGAACTATGTAAACTCCACGTATTTCTTATATGCATACTAAATTTGCTTTTAGTTCCTTACTAACCTAACAAATTCACCGATGATATGTTTATTTGAAGGATTAATTTTCCGTATTATCCTTGAAACGAAAAATAACCGTCAACATAATTATAGGTTTGGCCTTTGATTGAATCCCGTGGTTGCCTCAAATTCTCAGCTTTAGTGATGTTGAAATTAACCAAATTCAAGTGCCACTGGGAAAATCTAATCAATTGAAAAGAAAGTTTTGTAAAATTATTGGGGAAAAAAATAGAGAGAAGCAAATGCTTTATTTTTGCAAAGGATTGAGTTGGTTCAGCTATGGTCAATCAGTCTGTCTCAAGTATAAAAAAGAATATGAAGTACAAAATATGTCTTAGGAAAAAGAAATAATTAAACATAATGTATTAAATTAGGAGGACAAGATAAATTGTCACACTCTGTGCTCAACTCTTTGATAGTGATGTAAGATTCTGAATCATTTTGATACACGTTGTTGTCTAAATAATGAATTTAATTAAGTGGTCCATAAATATCTTATAAAAAAGATTGCTAATGCACTAGAAAGACTTGCTTATCATGCTTCTACTTGAGTTCTCTAGGTATATTTGTGATTACTAGATGTTTTCTCAAGTTTGAAAACACAAATAATTAAATTGATTGTGAAATACTTGACAATTAAATGTTTTTAACCATAGATTCATCTATATTTATAATAATTTCGGATTCGAAAATCTACATTTTACAAAATAATTTTAATAGAAAAATATAAAATTTCATTATTATATTTTGTAATAAAATAAGATCGAATCGCTCTAATATTCATTTTACAAAAATACATATGTTGGCCATTAAGAGTGACAGAAATATCCGAGTCTGGCAAATCAAATTGGTAGGTCCCGGATTAGGTTTACGCAAAAAAAAAAACCCGAGCCCGTCCCAAATCGGTTTTAATTAATAAAATATTTTTTTTATTTATATAAATTAATTTTAATTCAAAATATTTATATTTATAATTAAATTTTTAAGATTCAATCCAAAAAACACTAAAAAATGAAATTCTTATTTTTTTTCATTTTTAAATATTAAAAAAAATATTAAAAAATTAGTTTTTTTTTTTTTTTTTTTTTTAAAAAAAAAGTGAACTTATTTTTTAATCAAACTCAGCCCAATAAAATATGGATCCGGACCAGGCTTGGCAAAATCCAAACATGACCCAACCCATTGCCATACCTGTTGGCAAAAAATAAAAGTTTATCTATTTTTTTTAAGGCAAAGAGAAGACTTGTTTTTAATTAAAAGTTAATGATTTCATTTCACAATAACTATAAATTAAAACTATAGTACCTCATATAAAATTGTACCCTTAATATAGACGTTTGTAAAATATTTTGCAGAACCTTTTTTTTTTTTCTAATTTTTTTTTTTTAAGAAATAAATTATTTTAGGCTTTTATTAATTTGTGCCTTTAAAATATATGTTAAGAATGTTAAAAATAGTAACTAATAAATATTATAAATGTATTTTAAGAAAGTCATTTCATAAATAAATAAATTGATTTGGATTATCTAATTTCTTTTTTTTTCTGTAAACTTCCAATTCGGTGGATTAGTAATAAAGCTTTAACTTTTATACAAGGAAGAAGCAAACCTAGATAATGCTAAACTACTAATATAGATTGCACAAGCATTTATACCTCACTGGTCATATATGTCTCATCTAGATCTTACTTCACATAGAAAGTTGTTTCTGACTATAAATAAGTAATGTCATAATGTTCAAAATTTTTATTTGAATCGGTATTCGAACAGACCAAATCAAAACGATATCGTTTTGAATTTAGCTCGTTTGGATACCAATTCAAATGAAAATTTGGAAGGAAATAGCTTTTTCCAAATCACACACTATGACATTGATGAAAATGAAATGTTATTTTGGTAATAAATTAAAATGAATTGATACTATCATCCATCAGTGAAATAAATGGATGACAGAGATAAGCCAAAACACAACACAGTAACTGAACCAAAAAAGCATGCAATGAGCACAAATTGAGGAAGAGAGTATGCCCCTCTTATGTTTGTTTGTGCATTTAAATATTTGCCATCACTCACTTGGAGTTGGGGCTATCTCATCACTCACATCACTATTCCTTAAACAATTCTATATCTAATTAATTAATTAATTATTTATTTATTTATACATGTACAGAAAGATATGAAACTTGAAAGGCATGTCATATAGTGTCTCTTCTTCCTTGCGCGTGAACCCATGTAGCAGAAACCCTATTATTCTAATATATATAGTAAAGAGAAAGAGAGAGAGGCATATAAGGCTTAGGCATCCTAAGTGTTGTGGTGGTGGTGGTGTTGTTGATCTCTAGGCGTTGGCTTTACTTTGTTTTCATTTCTTTAATCTTATATTTGTTTTTGTTTTGTGCTTTGCATTACTATACTACACTTGGGAAAAAAAAAAAAAAAAAAACCAAAGTGTAGTAGCTGGTTGTGTGAGTTTTTGAGTTGAAAGCAAGCAAGAAATATATTGAGAGAAGCAACAAGCAGCACAAAGAAAGAGAGAAAAAACAGCAAGAACCCAATGATACGAACCCAAGAAAGTTTTGGAAATTGAGGCAAATGTTTTCAATATCGATGCCAAGCTCGAGGCAATCCTTCTTCTTCTTCTTCTTTATTTTCTTCATTACTATTTTCAAAACCACCATTGCCTCACAAAACCATGAAGCTTCCATTCTCTTTTCATGGCTACACTCCTCAGTCTCACATTCACAACCCTTATCTTCATTCACTAATTGGAACAGTTTTGATGCCACCCCATGTAACTGGACCTCCATTAAATGCTCTTCTCAAGGTTTTGTCACTGAGATTTCTATACAGTCAGTGCCACTTCAACTTCCAATACCAACCAATCTTTCTTCTTTTAAATATCTTCAAAAGATTGTAATTTCTGAGGGAAATCTCACTGGGAATATCCCATTTGATATTGGTGATTGTGTAGGACTTACAGTCATTGACTTTAGTTCTAACAATCTTGTTGGGACAATCCCTTCAAGTCTTGGCAAGCTTCCTCATCTTCAAGACTTGATTCTGAACTCTAATCAAATTACTGGGAAAATCCCTGTTGAGCTAAGTAACTGTAAGAGTCTCAAGAATCTGTTACTGTTTGATAATCGCTTGGGGGGCAATATCCCACCGGAGCTTGGGAAATTATCTAATCTTGAAGAGCTTAGAGCTGGTGGAAACAATGACATTGTGGGGAAGATTCCTGCTGAGCTTGGAGATTGCAGCAATATGACTGTTTTGGGATTGGCTGATACGCGAGTTTCGGGTTCATTGCCAGCTTCATTCGGTAAGCTGAGCAAGCTCCAAACGTTGTCAATCTACACTACAATGATCTCTGGTGAGATTCCTGCTGAAATAGGTAACTGCTCTGAGCTTGTGAACTTGTTTCTGTATGAAAATAGTCTCTCTGGTTCGATTCCACCGGAGATTGGTAAGCTTAAAAAGCTTGAAGAATTGTTGTTGTGGCAAAATAGTCTTGTTGGTGTTATCCCAGAAGAGATTGGTAATTGTACTAGTTTGAGAATGATTGATCTTTCTTTAAATTCTCTATCTGGGACTATACCTTTGTCTTTAGGAGGGCTTGCGGAGCTTGAAGAGTTTATGATTAGTGATAACAATGTTTCTGGGACGATACCTTCAAATCTAGCCAATGCTACAAATCTTGTACAGTTGCAACTTGATACAAATCAGATTTCAGGCTTGATCCCACCGGAGCTTGGGATGCTGTCAAAGCTCACTGTGTTCTTTGCTTGGCAGAATCAGCTTGAAGGAAGTATCCCTTCTAGTTTGGCTAGCTGTAGAAATCTCCAAGCTCTAGACTTGTCTCACAATTCACTCACTGGTAGCATTCCTGCTGGCTTATTCCAGCTTCAAAACCTCACAAAACTTCTTTTGATTTCCAATGACATTTCGGGTTCCCTACCACCAGAAATTGGCAGCTGCAGCTCTCTTGTGCGGTTAAGGCTTGGAAGTAATCGCATTGCTGGTTTGGTTCCTAGAGAAATTGGGGGTCTGAAGAGTTTAAACTTTCTTGATCTATCAAGCAATCGCCTTTCTGGGCCGGTTCCAGATGAGATTGGTGATTGCACAGAATTGCAAATGATAGATCTCAGCTACAACACTTTCCAGGGTCCCCTGCCTAATTCACTGTCATCACTCTCCGGGCTGCAAGTTCTTGATATTTCAGTTAATCGATTTTCTGGTCAAATACCAGCAAGTCTGGGGCGTCTCGTGTCATTGAGCAAGCTCATTCTGTCCAAGAATTTATTATCTGGACAGATACCTTCATCACTTGGCCTCTGTTCAAGTCTTCAGTTGCTTGACCTCAGCAGCAATCAGCTCACTGGTAGTGTGCCGATGGAACTTGGTCAAATAGAAGCCCTTGAAATAGCTCTTAACCTCAGTTGCAATGGACTCACTGGGAAAATACCAGCTCAAATATCTGCTCTAAATAAGCTTTCCATCCTAGACCTTTCGCACAACAAGCTTGAGGGGAATTTGAGTCCGTTGGCACAGCTTGGTAATCTTGTATCTCTCAACATCTCCTACAATAACTTCACAGGTTATCTTCCTGACAACAAGCTCTTTAGACAGTTGTCACCAACAGATCTAGCAGGAAACGAAGGCCTCTGCTCTTCAAGCAAGGACTCGTGTTTCTTGAGTGATGTTGGCGGGGCAGAACTTGCAAGGAATGAAAATGATGCGCGGAGGTCAAGGAAACTTAAAGTAGCCATTGCGTTGTTGATCACCCTGACGGTGGCAATGGCAATCATGGGGACATTTGCATTAATTCGAGCAAAAAGGGCTATTAGAGATGATGATGATTCTGAGTTGGGAGACTCATGGCCGTGGCAATTCACTCCATTCCAGAAGCTGAATTTCTCTGTAGAGCAAGTTTTGAAATGTCTAGTTGATGTCAATGTGATTGGAAAAGGATGTTCAGGAGTTGTTTATCGCGCTGATTTGGACAATGGTGAAGCCATTGCTGTGAAGAAACTCTGGCCAACAACAATGGCTGCAGCTAATGGATGTAATGATGAGAAATCTGGAGTTCGGGATTCCTTCTCAGCAGAGATAAAAACGCTTGGCTCAATTCGTCACAAGAATATTGTTAGATTCTTGGGTTGCTGTTGGAATCGAAACACCAGATTGCTTATGTATGACTACATGCCTAATGGCAGCTTGGGCAGTCTCCTTCATGAGAGAACAGGAAACGCTTTGGAATGGGAACTTAGGTACCGAATTTTGCTTGGAGCAGCTCAAGGCCTTGCTTACTTGCACCATGATTGTGTCCCTCCCATTGTTCACAGGGACATCAAAGCCAATAACATTCTCATTGGCCTTGATTTTGAGCCTTATATTGCTGATTTTGGGCTAGCGAAGCTTGTCGATGATGGTGATTTTGCTCGATCCTCCAACACAGTTGCTGGCTCTTATGGATATATTGCTCCCGGTAAAGCCCCTTTTGATTTATGTCCTAGTTCAATATTCATTCACTTTATTTTTCTGGTGTTTTGTTAATCCATTCATTGTTGTTAATTAAGAGCATATGGCAATATGAAACTAACATTTACTGTTGTATTCAGAATATGGTTACATGATGAAAATCACAGAGAAGAGCGATGTTTATAGCTATGGCATTGTAGTGCTTGAAGTATTGACAGGAAAGCAACCGATTGATCCAACAATACCTGATGGATCCCATGTTGTAGATTGGGTGAGACAGAAGAGGGGGATCGAAGTCCTCGATCCAAGTCTCCTATCTCGACCAGAATCAGAAATCGATGAAATGATGCAGGCATTAGGCATAGCCTTATTGTGTGTAAATGCATCTCCTGATGAGAGACCAACAATGAAAGACGTTGCCGCGATGCTTAAAGAAATAAAATTTGAAAGGGAGGAGTATGCAAAGGTTGACGTGCTCCTCAAGGGATCACCAGCTGTTAATGTTCAAGAAAAAAAGAACCCAACTGGAGTTCCTGCAACATCTTCATCTAAAACCGCGGCAACACTGCAAAGCTTGCATCCGAAAAGCAATAACACAAGCTTCTCTGCCTCCTCACTACTGTACTCATCTTCCTCTAGTAGCAGAATTGGTTTCAAATAGTTGTTACAACTAAGTAGAGATGAAGTTTGTTTTATTACCAGCATCTTCAGTTACAAATCTCTTTTGGTTTCTTTTAATGTAAAGAAGCATCATGTGTTATTTTTATATCTTAATGCAAAAACAACAAAAAACAGCCAATTGTGGCAGGTTTGGCCTTTTGAGTACTTAAATTCTACATCCCACTTCACTACTTGCAAGCCTAATGGTCACAACATTGAATAAGTTTTAACAAATCACTGTGGTGTAAAGCTCATTAGCAGAGCATATGATTCAAGGAAGCGTATATGTTAGAGCTTTTTTAAGTAACATCAGTCACTTTATTTTATTTTATTTTATTATAGTAATAATATTTTTGTTGTATGTATGTGCTGCGGTATAGTTACGACTTACGATGTATAACAATTACTGTATTACTGATAATGGTTAAAATGTAACAGTTGTTGGCATGGATTTATCATTCAAATGAAATTAGATCGTTTTTAAGATGGATATTAAAAATCTAGTAAAAAGTACACAAATAGGTTGGTGACTAGAGATGGAAATCAATCTGAGACGGGTTGGGATTTACTAATCCCGGTTTCATTTCTATTATGGATTTAAGATGAAAATTTATCTCGAATTTTATATCGATTTTTGAATTATGATGAAAAATCATTTCAAATCTCGAATTTAATGTTTCTCGATCTGAATCTCCATAAAGAATCAAAACGAAATAAAAATCATTCCAAATCTCTTTTTGTTCTGGAGGAAAAATTATACTAAACCCCAAAGGAGAATACGAATTTGGAATATAAATGATAATTCAGAATTTTCTGGGGACAATAAAACTCACAAAAATGAAATCATATTGATTGGACATTAAAATTCGATGGGGGTAAGGGACCGGACCCATGGATTCCCAGCAGGTCCAGGCTATAAAAGGAAGGAGTTTTGGCTGGTATCACTTTTTACTATTCCCAAGTTAGTAATGAGTGTGAAAGAATTGATTCCTAATATGCATTCCCACACTCCCCTGTTCAAATATTTAGACTGCAGTGTTTTTTTTAACTTTTTTATTTATATCAAGGGCAGAAGCTTTTTCTTATCAAAAGTAGTACACTTTCTGATGCTAAAGATCACAATACCTGTGTCTGTGTGTTTTTGTTTTTATCAAATTATGCAAGTATTTATAATGAAGTCTCTCACACTATATAGGTAACAAATTCTGTAGCTGGTCAAATGAAGCCCAAGATTCAAGATGAAACGAAACAATAGATTCCAATTTTACAACAGCTCCTTGCTGTGCTGCTTGAAATATTTACGGGAAAGCCCACGATTACCAAAGGCCCACAACTTTAGCCCAAGCCCACGATTATCATAGGCTCACAAGGGTAACCCAATAAATCGAACCCAGCCTTGTAGTAGGCCCCAATCGTATTCCTCTTGCAACGGGAATAATCAGTCCCGACTCCTCTGTTGGTATGGTTTCAATCTTCCCAGTTAGACCCGGTTCGGAATCGAAACCGAACCGGTTGAAATCGGATGATTTCGGTTTCAATCGGTTCCGGTTCCAGAATCGGAACCGGAATCAAAATCTTTCGGTTCGATTAGGGTTCACCCTTGACTGAACCGAATGGAACCATCGAAACCAGACGATTCCGGCGGTTCTACGGTTCCAACAGGAACCAAACAGTTTCAATGGAACCGTAGCCCAACGGCTAGTAGCCGTTGGGCCTGGCATGGGGGAGCAACGACTCCCTGCCCCCTTAAAAAAATAAATATTAATTATAATTACTTAATTACCCTTAATAACATTAATAAAACGGATAGTTTTAAGGACTTTTTAGGTATCACAAAAATATTCCAAAAATGTATAAATATGAGTCATTTTTCATTTTTCCAACACATCAATTTTCAATTCTCTCAATTTCTACAATTTCTCATTCTTTAACAAAAAATAACAAGCTCATTTGAGAACATCATGTCCAATGTGCCAACTCAAGAAAACAGCCCTAGTATCGGTACATAGAGAAGAGAAGTTAAGTCTCGTTCCTCCGATATTTTCAAAATTCATTTTCATTTAGTCGATACTGAAAATGAAGGTTAAAGAGCAATATACAACTATTGTGGGGTTTCTTACAAATTTACTGGTGGATATGGCAATATGAACAATCACTTGGATAAACATCATGTCATTGAAATTGGACTTGATATAACGCAAACTCAAATGGCCAGGTACGCGTCATCTAGTCGAGGTACGACTTCTTTACATTTATTTAAATATTCTGATGTTAAAAATAGAGAAGAATTTACAAAATTTACTTGTATGACACATCTTTCTTTAAGTTTTGGTGAAAAAAATTACTTAGACTAATTACGTTCAAAATGCTTTAAATCCCGCTGCATGTAGAATGACTAGAAATACAACAAAAAATCAAAATTTTAAATTATATAAAGATGATAAAATTATTTTAAATGAAATATTTAAAGATATTAAAGATCGTCTTTATATTTGTTTTGATATTTTGAGTGACCATTGGCAAACACACTCATACATGGGTGTGACTTGTCATTGGATTGATGCATCATGTAATATATAAAAACGACTTATTGCATTTAGAGTTTTTGATGAGCAACATACTCCACAAAATATTTATAGAATGATGAAAGTAATTTTTGATGAATTTAATTTATTAGGTAAAATTTTAAAAATTGGTTTTGACAATGCATCTGCAAATACAGCATCAATTGGAGATTTGAAAGAAATATGCGAACCAAATTTGGGGGGTCGATTTTTTCATGTTCATTGCACATGTCATGTCCTTAATTTATGTGTTAAAGATGGTCTGACTTGTTTAACACCTTTCATTGATCCTATTAAAATTACACTTAATTGTATTTAGTCATGAGCTAAGTTTTATAAATTGAATAGTATTAAAGCGATAAAATTTTCATAAGATGTTCCAACACGTTGGAATTCAACTTATTTTCTTTTATGTCAAACTTTCCAATACAAAGATATATTATGTAGTTTTTTTCTCAACATGTTCAACATATCACACTTTTTCATAGTCAATGAGATAATTGTGAATTTTTTTTAGAAATTTTAAAAGTTTTTAATGATGCTACAAATTTTTTTAGCGATGTTTATTATCCCACAACACATTTATTTCTTGTTAAAAGTTTAAATATTGTTGGTCCTGTAGTTGAGCATGCTGAAAGTTCTGATCCTAATGATGTTATTTTAATTTAAGCTATTTATGTTATGAAACAAAAATAGTTGAATTATTTTAAAGACATTCCATTACTTTATCTTATTGCCATAATTTTTGATCCTATGTTTAAATTAAAAGGTTTGAATAGTGTCTTATAAGCTTACTATGAATATTTAGTAATAGCTAATGAAATTAATTTTATAAGAATAATATATAAAATAAAAATTGATTTAATATATTTATTTAATGATTATGTCAGTAGATATAACTTGCAATCAGTAGGACAATTTAGTAGTAGCGAACCCGTCATACATTCAAGACTTAGCGTAGGTGATCGTTGGTAGCTACAACGAAATAAAAAAAATATAAGGATAACACGACTAATAATCTGGAATTAGATAATTATTTATCTACCAATTTCGAGTTTCCTACTGTAAGTTTAGTGAGTAAAATTTCTCAAGTACTTGACTGGTGGAACCGAAATCAAAATGTATTTCCTGTATTTGCAATAAATTACTGCTAAAGAGGTTCTGACAGCATCTATTTCCACCATTGCGATTGAGAAAACCTTCAGTTTATGAGGCAATATATTGGAAGCGAGACGATATTCATTACATCCAAGCACTTTAGAAGCAACAGTATGTCATCTAGCGCATCTATTACATGTGAGTGCAATATCTTGAAAGATGAAAATGTTGTATTAAGTAAAAATGTTGTTGATTTGTACTCAATAATAACAAAACTCACTATGGGAAAGAAAATTTTTAATATGCTACTTGGATCTCAAAGATGTGCATTTAATAGAGAATGATTAAGATATAAGCCTTACATCAAAAATAAATTTTTGAAAAATTATTTTGTTAAAGCATCCACCTCTTATACATATGTTACTTTTGATGCAAATATCACATGTCATGCATGCAATAGGAAATGACATAAGATTTATAATTGCATGTATAATAAGAAAAAAAAAATGAATGCATGGGTTCCCAAAGGAACCAAGATTAACCCTCTGGACCCAAGAAAGTTTGGGTATTAAAATATGCTTGAAAGGTTGTGTAGGTGAAGCTTTGAGAAAAGTAATCAAAGAGAAATGCAATTGATCCCAAAGATTCAACACAAAATAAGGAAGGAGCTCAATATAAAATATATCAAATGCAACCTCAAAATCGACAAAGTTTTATGATAGATGGATTTGTCACTTGATGACAACGGTAAAAGGTAAAATTCGTGATTATGAAAATATTAGTACTGTTTCCACCATCAAATAATGATAATGCTTAAATCATTTGACATGAATTAGACATAATTGTGAAGTATGCTATTGATTGGGGATTTTGAAATAAATTGTATGAACCTATGCATGATTGTATTTTTTTAATCTCTAATGGTATCACATCGAGTATATGGACATATAGGATCTTTTTTAATACTCTTTTAATATGTCTTGCCATTGGTCATTCTTGGTTGAAAATGGAATGCATGGATATTGATATAACTTGGATGGTTTTGATGATCTATGCATGAATTTTAAATTGTATGGCAAAAGAGAAGAAAATACTAAATTTGCATATTTATGAACTTTAATATGTTTGGTGCACATGATTGGTTTATATCTCTTATGTACTTAATATTTGCTTCTCCATCCTTTTTGATAATGTCAAAGTGGGAGAAATTATAAGAATGAGATAAAACTTGTGATTCATTCGTCCTCATATTGAAGGGGAGCATATTTATACTAATGTGTTTGTTTAAGTGTTTATAGAGTAATATTGAAGGCAGTCACATGTTGAGGAGGAACTAATATTGATGGGAAGCAATAATCTTCAATAAATTTGGAACTCTCAAAGCTCACAAGTTTTAAAGGTTGTCATCATTAAAAAGGGAGAGATTGTTAGCGTCGTAGTACTTAACGAATGATTTTGATGATGCAACACAAGAGACTTCGACGCGTATTTGCGAGCATTACAAAAAGATGTCGAAGTAAATGGATGTGAAGACTCAAGCGCCAAACGAAGAAATCTAGTGTAGTTTTGTAACTTAGGGCTCTCGATGTAAGTGAGTCAATAATTCAAGTACTCTAAGCTCATAGGACTTATACATATTCATATAGATGCATTAGAGTCTTGTGTAAAAAAGTTTGAGTTTCTACACTGAGACCGGCATACCAGTCCCTGATATCGGCATACCGGTGACTCTGCTCTGCCTTGGGCAGTTTTGCATACTCTCTGGAACCGGGATACTCCATACCGATCTACTAGGAGTTTGTATAGCTATTGGAATCGGGACGGATCATACCGGTCCCTATACTGGTTAGTTAATCGACATACCGGCTACCATACTGGTCGTAATCCAGTCGGTCTTCGCTTTAATCTTCAACGGTCTTATTTATATAGCCGTTTAAATTACAAGACCGACATATCAGCCCTTATAGAATGACATGCTGGTATCCAAATAAAGAGTTAGGGCAGTTTTCGCCTTTACTATATATTGAGCCCCAATTTCACTTTTGTTAAGTTCTTACACATTCTAACATTTCTTTCAAAGAAAAACATTGAGAGTAACTTAAACTTTATTGATCAAATATTCTCATCATAATCAAATCTCACACACTACACCTTTATATCATCTTAGTGAGCTTGATTTACTTGGTTAGAAACTCACACTTAAATCTTCTTATCTTTTGTGAGTGCCCAAGACGTGTTGTAAATTTTTATTATTAAACTCTTGTGGTTGTGAAATCCATTATTGAGTGGGCATACTCAAAACAGTAATTTGTATAAAGGTTGTGAGTGAATTTAAGAACAAAACTTATCATAAAGATTTGAGAGTGAGCCATTGAAAAACTCTTGATGTAAAGGTTTGAGGTGAACCTAATGACAAAACTCTAGGTTTGAAGTGAGGCACAAAAAAATTTCGTGTAAGTTGTGGATTCAACTTGGCATAATGAAAAGCTTCAAGCACAGTTTGTGGGAGTGGACGTAGGCAAAAAGTTGGTCGAACCACTATAAACTACGATGTCAATTTATCTAACCCTTACTCCTTTTAATTATTGCAAGTTTTATTTTATATATGCATATTGTTTAGAAACTTATTTTTGGAAATTAATTGTTGAATTCGTTAATTTAGGAAATTAATTTCTAAGCTTAACCGGTAAAATTACTAATTAAGTAGCGTAAAATCAAAAAGATTTTTTCCGCATAATTTTCACTTTAAGGCAATTTAAATGCTAGCAAATACTTTAAGAGTAGTTTAAATGCCCACAAAGAATTAAATTAGGATTGTTCGAAATAATATTTGATATGTTTTATTTCATTTTAGAATTTGGACTAATTTTCCGTTTAATCCTTGTCATTTTTTAAAAAATTATCTAAAAAGTTTATGTCCTTATTTTTATAGTTGTTAGATTTATATTTTCTATGAAAAAGTAATATTTGTGTATTAATATAACTTTAAATTCTAACCAAGATATACAATGCCGGTGGTTGAAAATTAGAGAAGAATAAGATAGATTTTGAAGTTTTCTAATAAAATATTAATTTTGTCTATTATAACCTTAAACAAAAATGCTACTCTACTCTATGCATACACCTGATTTCGTTTCCAATTAGGTAAAAATAATGTTATGACATCAAATGTTTTCCTATTTGAGAACAAAATTGGAATATGTATCGGGAAGAGTAGCATTACTCAATTATTGTAGTAAATTTCCTAAATATGAAAATGTGCATGCAAATATATAGGAATGAATAGTCATGATCTTTTTTAGGAAAATATATGACTCTTAGAATTAAAAAACCTCCTTAGAGGGTCATGACTCCTAAAATGGGTGTACACTTTGTTGTGATTAAACACACAATAATAGAGGTGATTGGAGAGAAAACTCTTCTTTTATATTACTCACAAAAGAATTACAAAGCTTACAAACTCAAGGCTTTAAAAAAAAACTCTCACCCACTTTACTCTCTATCTCACTCATTTCGGATTTCTGGGATGATGAAACAATGGATTTAGGGCTCCTATATAACCACCAAAACGTGTGCACTATTGCAACACGTTTTGGCAAAGCGTGTTGTCTCACGCTGCAATTTGCTGGCAGCAAAAAAGGGCCGAAAGTTGCATGTCTATGCATGCACTTTCGGCACAGTCAACAAATCTCCCCCTCGGTGAAGATTTCCCAAAATCTGAGCCGACCATCAATCATCCAAATCCGGATCCTCAAAAGGATCCTCCCCTGGCTGCATCTGTATGACTGCCTACGTACCCTGAGTTGGGATCAAGCCAATCGTAGTTCTCTGGATCTCCCCACTCTGACTATGTGGAGAGTTTTGTCATCCGGCTATGGCACGACATATTTCAAGCTTCTCCTTCGGTAAAACCTTCGTGAACATATCGGCACCGTTGTCGTCGGTGTGAATTTTCCTGAGTTCTATCAGCCTTGAGCTCAGGACGTCCCGTATCCAGTGATACCTCACATCGATATGTTTTGACCTCGAATGAAAGGTGGAATTTTTACCGAGATAGATAACACTCTGGCTATCGTAGTACAAAATGTACTTCTCCTGCTTGAAACCCAATTCCTGGACGAATGTCTTCATCCACATCAATTCCTTGCAAGCTTCTGTAACTGCAATGAATTCTGCCTCTGTTGTAGAAAGTGCAACACACCTCTGCAACCTCGACTGCCATGCCACAGCTCCTCCTGAGAGAGTAATCAGATACCCCGAAGTAGACTTTCGGGTATCCACATCTCCTGCCATATCTGAATCGGTGTAGCCTATCAACACTGGTTCGCTGCTTCCAAAACATAATCTCATCTTGGATGTGCCTCGAAGATACCGCATAATCCATTTGATAGCATTCCAGTGTTCCCGTCCTGGGTTTGACATAAACCGGCTAACCAATCCAACTGCGTGTGCTAAGTCTGGCCTCGTGCACACCATGGCATACATTAGACTTCCCACTGCTGAGGTGTATGGAACCTGTTTCATTTCCTCCTTCTCTGACTCAATAGAAGGACTCTGTCTCGTACTCAATCTAAAGTGGGTAGCAAGAGGAGTGCTAACCGCTTTAGCCTTGTCCATCTGGAATCTCTGAAGTACCTTCTCGATGTACTCCTCCTGTGACAAGTATAATTTCTCTGGCTTTCCGATCACGACCGATCCTGATGCCAAGAATCTGTTTAGCTGGCCCCAAGTCTTCAATCTCAAAAGACTTACTCAGTTGCTGCTTCAAATTATCAATCCTCGATTGATTCCTGCCAACTATCAACATATCATCTACGTATAGCAGTAAAATGATAAAGTCATCGTCAGAAAATTTCTGAACGAAAACACAATGGTCTGAAGTAGTCTTCTTGTATCCTTGCTCCCCCATAACTGACTCAAACTTCACGTACCACTGTCTCGGTGCCTGTTTCAAACCGTAGAGACTTTTTCTGAGTCTGCACACAAAGTCCTCTTTCCCGCTGACTTTGAAGCCTTCTGGTTGCTCCATGTAAATTTCTTCTTCCAGATCTCCCGTGAAGAAATGCGGTCTTGACATCCATCTGCTCAACTTCCAGTGTAGAGGCTTGCTGCTAAGCTGAGTACCACTCTGATGGATGACATCTTCACGACTGGAGAGAAGATTTCATCGAAGTCAATGCCTTTCCTCTGATTGAATCCCTTGACGACTAGTCTGGCTTTGTACCGGGGTTGTGAAGTATGCTCCTGTTGCTTCACTCTGTACACCCTTTGTTCTTCAAAGCCCTTTTGCCTCTGGCAATTTCACCAACTCAAAAGTGTGATTGTCATGCAAGCAGATTTCATCTCATCTTGCTTACTTTTCCTCCCACTTTTCCCTGTTTCTGTTTCCACAGCCTCCTGGTAGCTCTCGGTTGTTCTCCCCCGTCAGTAAGCAGCACATACTCATATGCAGAGTATTTGGTTGAAGGTCGCCTCTCTCTGTCAGACCTTCTCTGTGGAACTGTTGGTGTAGCTTCTGGTACTGGTGGTTGATCATGATCATCATCTCTGGAGAGCTTCATCACCTGTACCCTCATGTCTGGGAACCTCATCTTCAACTCGTACTGGCACCGGTGTATGAGGTTCTGGATTCACATTTCCGTATTGCTGGGCATTGTCTTCAATTCCTTTCTGATATCTTCTATGGTCTGGTCTTCAACAAAGACAACATCTCGGCTCTTGACGATCTTCTTCTCAACAGGATCATCCAGTTTGTAGCCAAAATCATCCTGACCATAGCCAATAAAGACACACTGTCGTGTCTTTGCATCAAGCTTGGATCTCCGTCCTTTGGGATGTGTACATAAGCTTTGCACCCAAAGACATGCAAGTGTTCATAAGACACTTCTTTACATGTCCAAGCTTGGTTAGGAACATTACCTTTCAGTGCGACCGCTGGGGACATGTTCAAAACATGTACTGTTGTGTTGAGTGCCTCCCCCCAAAATGTCTTCGGTAGCTTGGCTTGTGATACAAGCTTCTGACCCTTTCGCACAAGGTTCTGTTCATCCTCTCAGCTAGGCCATTCAGCTGAGGTGTCTTCGGAGGTGTGTTTGATGTCTGATTCCTTGCGTCTTGCAGTACTGATCAAACGGACCTCTGTATTCTCCACCGTTGTCTGTTCTGATGCATTTGAGTTTCTTACCGGTTTCTCTCTCCACCAGGGCGTGCAACTCCTTGAACACTCCCAGCACTTGGTCTTTTCTCTTCAAGGTGTATGCCCAGATCTTCCTTGAATGATCGTCAATGAATGTCACAAAATAAAGTGACCCACCAAGTGTTCGTGTCTGCATCGGACCACATACATTTGAATGTATGA
>SKCR01038003.1:0-67890 GCA_019454045.1 Zanthoxylum bungeanum
TCTTGTTGTGTCATTTATTAGATCATATCTAATGCACGACTAATATGAGTATCTCACAAGTCTCTTATTTTATATCATATATAAAACTTTATATCAAATATATCAGAGACTACTCTCACTACTTACACGGAGAAAAGAAGACTTAAGTAAACGTTTTACTTTATAAATATCTCATTATTACTTTAATAATGATAATGTCGTTATGATATATAACCTTAGAAAGAAATTTGTACGCTCCCACTGACCCTACTATCATATATGTATTCTCTATGTTTTGATAAAATCAGACAATCTGACTATATCAAAATTAGAGAACACAGATTTTCGGAAAACTTATCTGAGTCTACAATAGGCTCTATAAGCTAGTATATCAAACTGTGATCTTAGCAGAATACAAACTCTAGGGCCATTCTATAATGAACTCTTCAAACAAAGAAACCATAATGAATCTCTCATTCAAAGAAACCATTCAGAAACGCCACTTTGCATTCTTTAGCCAAAATACATAGTTTAATATTAACATTAATCAACAGATCTTTAATTGTTCAATCAGTGCGATTTAAGACAAGTTTTCTCAGAATCTACAATAGATCAATGAGTGTAACTTTTCTCACTGTCATACTATAAAGGTCAAACCTTTATCAAGCTCACTTTGCTTTTACAGCGCATATAATTTGCATATTTTATGAACGATTCATAACAAAAGCTTAATCAAGTTCAAAACTTGATCGTAGTAAGCTACGAACAATTTTAGATCTATGGTTCAATGTTAACTTCCGAAATCGATATCAAATATCGCTCCTATTATAAGTTATATGACAATTTTATTCGATAAAAAACAACAGAATCATTAAGTATCAAATACTTTGTAAATGATTCTGACATCCTATTGGACTTATATGGAAGATATTGTAGGGTCATTTCATCTTATTAATTATGTAGTTCCATTTTAGTTTATCACTCTTACATTTGACTTCAATAAGTCAAGTTTTTTCTAAAATCATTAACATCTGATGTTACTTATCAAGTAATAAGACAATTTTATTATTCGAGATCGTATAAAAGATATTCTATCAAATAGAATACAATATTCTATCAAATAGAATACAATGATAAACTTTTACTTGTACCTTCAAGGCGCAAGTACCTTTCAATTATATAACCATTATACAAAAGAAAGATTCAAATCTCAAACCTTTTAAGATTCGAATTTTCTACTTGTACATATCATATATATAACTGTAGAAACTAACGGAACAATAATTAAAAGGATGAATTAGTGAAACTGGAGCATAACCCCACGAGTATTGAAAACTAATTCGGTAACACTCAATATCAAACGAATCAAATAATATAAGATTCGATTTCTCCCACTGACCAATTTCATCACGATGGAATCGTAGAAGAATCATATTGAGTAAGAATCACATTCATTAAATAACTTTAGAATTAATTGCCATAAATTCATATGTTTGATCATATCAAACATCCTTGAACAATTCAAAGATTCACAATGAATTTTAAAATATAGTTTTCAACACTTCAAATAGAATATCTTTGAACCAATCAAAATATTCTATCCGCGTTTCATTAGAAACATATTGAAAGTTCTCGAACCATTCAAGACATTCAATACATATTCTTTTAGAAACATGTAACCAAGTCATGATAATTCATTAACTAAGTTACGAAGTAAAGAAAACTGTCCATGACAATTTATAATTCATTAAACTACATACTTCCAAAGTATTAATTTAATAAATCTTTGGTCTAATGACGATCATTGGTAAATGAGATTTAATTACATCCTGAATACAATAATCATTAAATGTATAAGGATATATGGTGTGATCTTGTATCAGACCATCTTTTACCATACGGAATAAACATATAATGCTTATGTGATAAAATCTCATAAAGCATTGTTCTAAGTTATTTAGTTAACCGAATATTTTTCTTAATGTTTATCTTTTCATCAATGACACTACTAGTCATATTAAAATATGTAACAACTGTTTATTAAGAACAAGTATCTATCCAATAGTCGCAAGTTCTGATATCAAATATCAAAATAATCATTAAACATTATTTTAAATAACTAGATGAGAGATCTGATATCTAATACATACAGTTGTCGTATTGTGAGAATCAATATTCTCTATACACAGCTATACACATCTATTTTCTTAAGCTCTATAATTTGCCTTCAATCATTCACAACAATTGTAAATAATTGATTAGTAAACTGTGTCGAACACGTGACTTTTAAAAGTCACTAAAGCCAAGAAACGTCATTATAAGATAAACAAATACCTAATGGAGTTTTCTTAATACAAGTCAAGAATCTCGAGACATGAACTAATTCACGTCAATTCTTACCGCATAAGAAACTATTATCTTTAGACAATTATATCCTAAAACAAATATCTATTTAGATTTCTTATCGTGACTTAGTAACTAAGTCACTAACCATCTTGATTTTTTAAGAAAATCGGAATAACAATTCCCGATGGTTTTGACTAATATAACAATATCTGAGTCTATTTACATTTTAGAACCTATTCTAGAAATACGCAACCAAAAGTAAAGTCAGAAAACATATTCAAATAATATGCACGCAGTGGATTAAAAGTATAATTCTATTAACAATATAGAATAAAGGAAAACAAACAAGCGACAATTTTCATAATATTACACACTGCTTTAATTATGGATTTTTAACCCATCAGTGTCTCCCACTACATTACGTAATACCGTAATCCCCAACGGAAAATGGGAATTCAATAATTAAATCGAATTCCATAGTGAGAGGAGGACCCCATGAATATATTTCGACTCACAGCTTTGACATGATCTCGCCTACGTATATTCATTAGGTAGACAACTCATTGTCAATCACATTCACTGTGACTCCTGATTTTGGTCCTGACCGTTTCTCGTTATGACATCTTTGACACGTTCATAATGAGGCGTATCAATGCTTCACTTGCCAATGACAAACTCAAGCTACCGATGTAGTCCTGACAGCTTTGGCACGTTCATGATTTCCACTTTCACTTGAATTTGTCTAGTATCAAATATACATCCGGCATGGATAAAATTATATCAACTACACCCTCACTGCTTTCGCAATTTCTCAGATGCAGCCATAGAAAGATACCCATAAACCGTATTGATAAGACGGACCAAGAAACATGCATCCAATACATGTCACTTTACTGCCTTATTTAAGCGGGGATATTCCTCAAGGAAACATTATTCTACATCATATGCATAATTTTAAACTAGATCATTTTCTAAAGAATTCAATTCTACCTTTAGAAAACACAACTTAACTTAAGTATTAAATTTTTGTTACGTTTCCTGTTAGCATAGAACCGAAAAGTAAAGAAACATATAGATTACGTGCATATGCAAACATCAAAATTGGATTATATATCATATATCAAACATGATTAAAATAATGGATGAAGGATCAAACCTGCTCTGATACCATTTTTGTTGGGGTTTTGGGCAAAGGGCGCAGCAGAAGCGTTATTCGGGCGAAATCATAATTTTAAAACTTTTTAAATTATCGAATGAATTATTCAATATCCAATATGAATAATTAATTCATATTTCACCTAAACATATTTATTCGATATCAAATAACGATATAAATAGTTAAGAAACATCGCGAAACTTTTATGAAAAACGTTTTTCCGTAAAATGGCATAAAACGCGTTTTTGACCGAACCGACTATCCAATACACATGAGGGCTGCCCAGGTCAGCCCCAACATTATTAGGGTAGTTCAAGGGCTGCTCGAACAGTGACCAATTCAATGTTTGGGAAGTCGTAACCAGGTTGGCTCAAAAGTCACCCGGTAACGCCGTTTTTCACCGTTTCGCTTATTTCAACTCCGAAATAATTTCCGGAAATTGTTCCAACACCCAAAACACATCAAATACATTCATATGATATATTTTTCATCACAAAATTTACAGTATTTCCAGATTTGATCCAGAAGTAAAATATATCAATTTTTCATGCTTAAAATCTAATTTTCCAACATTAATCTAATTAATCTTAACATCAACCAAAGTCACCAAAAATAAATCACCCAAGAATAATTCTGGGCATTACAGAGTGATCATAACACTCTAGAATGGAAACTTATCATCAAATGATAAAATTGAATCAATATTACAATAATATCATCCAAAACAACTTCACACATGAACAAAGCCTTCCAATTCATCCTTCAAACCAAAAAGCCCCAAATTTATAGAAAATAAGAAACATTGGGATCTCACTAGATCATCAAGAAATAAGAAACATATTTTCTAAGCTTACTGATTTGTAGAATTACCTTTAATCTTTTAATTCTTTAGCTTTTTGAATCATCAAGAAATATTTGAGAGCCTTTTTGAAGGATGTATTCAGCCATTGCAACTTGAATGAGAAAGAAAACAAAAAAATTTCTAACTTAAACAAGAGATGACCTACTTTAGAGGGGCAATATGGTCATTTTTGTATTTAAAATCAATTAAATATAATTAAACTTTATGTTAACAAATCAAATTTGCACACTTAAAGTTTAATTAAAACATGTCACATGTATCAATAATAATTAAACATATTGCATAACATTTATGTAATATGGATATTATTTAACTATTCAAATATTTAACATTTAAATATCTAAATAATTAATTAAGATAATAATTATTATTATATATGTATTTTTATTTATATTAAATAACAAATACATATATTAATGGCATGTGTCAAAATCTTATTTGACAATTAATTAATGTGTATCTAATCAAATTATGTATCAAATACAAATACATAATAATTACGATTGACCAAAAATGCCCCTATGCATGAGTTTTCGTTTAACCGATTAAACAATTCGAATTAACTCATTTAATCCGATGAAGTATTATGAATAATCTGTATTATTCATAAAACATTGCCCAAGTGCTCAACGAGTACACTTCATATTGTGGGACTCTCTAAGTTTAGGTTTATCCGTCACGAAATCCAATTTCATGTCCATAATTCACCCACTCATGAATTGTGAATTATGACGACCACATATAATCTCGCTAAACTATACAAGTCGAGGTCATTGCATACGTATAATCCCTCTGTCACAGGCTATCCATATTATACATATGATATAGATAAGAACGTCTAATCCTTATGGTATAATATAGTCGACTTTTAAATTTACGATCTCTAAATAACACTCGGAACTGATTTTCAAAGTCATACCACAGTCATGGATTTACTAGATCGTAAACACGTGCAGAATACATATGCCTTGTACACATGACTAACATATTCTATCTTTATATGCACTGGATATCATGAGCATCAGTCCATAACCAACGAACAGGCGGAGGTCTGATCTAAATAGATCGATGGCGTGAATGCCATCAAAGTATGGATGATAACTCATATATCCACTGTGGTATCTCAAGTCGAAGGATCACTATGCTCGCTCAACTCGAGAAGATTCCTATTGACGTTGATGTACCATCTATTATGAAATCTTCAGTGAGTCGTTTATTGTTTATCAAATAAACACCTACATGTCTATACGAGTCTCCCGAGACTCATAGTTCATTGGGATAAATCATCGGACCAAGTCACGATATACGATATGTACTGGTCTCAGCGGATTTTTACTAACCGACCCATGTTAGTAAATCTTGACCAGAAACTTTATTTAAGGATATACAACTTATAGTGACGCTTCCCAATGTCAATTACAAATTACGTTATAACTGCGCACTACGTTGTAACTGTGCACTACGTTGTAAGTGTGCACTACATTGTAAATCCTATGGTCTTTGTCTAATATACATGTATCACTAAATCAGATTTAGTTTCAATCTAATCATAATTAGATACCTAATCGTAATTAGATCGAATATGTATATAAAAGACAAGAGGTGCTATCATTAAATAAGTAATATTATGGAAAAATTCATTGATCGTATTCATGAATCGGACATAAATACGATCCAAATTGGCACTCTGAGCACCAACCCTAACTGTACAATTGGGCGATGAAGAAAATCAAGAAAATAATAGGTGATGCTACATCCCGTGTCGGTGAGACACAATCCAATTTTATGAGGCCTGTTGACCATGCTAATGTTTATCAGTGGATTTCAAAGAGAAATACAATGTATGCTCAAGTCTTTCAGAGCACAATGATGAGAATTTGATATGTGGGGGCAACCACCCGAGTGATCATTGCACGTTCAACTACAATTCATGGTGGCAAAACCATCTGCATTTTATATGGCCTAATAATGAAGGTCTCGTATATCCCACTGAATCATATAATATTTTTTATCTACAACAAGCTCAAAATTTCCTCAAGAATTAAAACCATTCGTGGAGGAACAACTTATGTCGACGGATGTGCTGAACAAGCTTGCTACTGAGTTGAACAAGGAAAATGCAAGAATATGGATATAACGGAAGTAATGGTACAAAGCCAAAATGTATCTTTGAAAAGACTGGAAGACCAAATAAGATAACTAGCCAATAACCAGAGCTATATACCTCAAAGGACATTACCAAATGACACTGAAGAAGATCCATTGAATCGAGAGACTCACAAGGATACCGTAATGGGAAAGAGGTAGAGATGTATATAAAGACTGAGGTATCATGTCAAGATCTTGGAGTATGCATTGTGCATATGTTTGAAGAAAATCTAAACAAAAAAATTCAAAAGTACATCTATGAGGAAGTGGTGAAACAAGAAGTTAGGTAAGAGCAGCTGTTTAGCCTATTGAAAATCTTATGACACAATAGGACACATCACAATATAGGGAAACTAACGTCATTGATAGCGCCCATAAACTTGAAAAAATGGTTCAACCATTCAAAGTCAAGCATCACACAAAACCTCATGATGATCTAATCTTTCATTCAAGACCTCATAAAGCGAAAAAGTTGAAGAATGTGGCATGAGCACTAAGTGGAAAAGATCTTTATTTGTCATCTCATGGGTTGAAGATGAGTTTTAACAGTAATGCACATGACACTATCCTATCTAGGATATCCAAAGCCACATTGAAGCCTTCTTGAAGGAAGATCTTCAGAGACCGTCTGACTGAAGGTATTAAACTTAACGCTAGTGGTGAGGCAACCCACACGTTTAATTTTTATTGTCTTTACTTTAGTTTTATTTTATTGTGTGATATTTGCGTGTTTATTAGTTTGCATGTGTATTTATGCAGGTGCTAGCACAAACCATACACTATGCGTAACCAGAATCTAACTAGAATGAGACTGATCAACTTCATACACGATAATATTGTTCCTTACTTTTTTTCTTTATTTTCCTATCTTACATTGAGGACAATACAAAGTTAAGTTTGGGGTTGTGTGTGCATGTTAGTGTTAGTTCCTACTATTTATTAAAAAAAATAAATTAAAAAATCGATTTTTTTAGTCTTGTGATAGTGAAGCATAGTTCACATGATGAGTTTGTTTACTTTAGGATGAAATATTGGAATATGATAAGTACCCAATTTATTTGTATTTGATGTCTTGAGTAGGTTATCTATATCAGACTCGTAAGCACTTAAGAGTAGATTTCTAGTAGTAAAAGCCTGTGTAGTTGACAAAGTGACTGGTTGAAGAAATTGATTGATGATCAATGACTGTTTTCCTATATGTCTATCTCAGTTTGCTAGTGTTATGATGTATGGTATGGTTGAAAAAATGGTTGAAAAAAAGAGAAAAATAAAATAAAATAAAAAAGATTATTGAATGAAAAAAGAAAAAAAAAAGAACAAGTTAAACCATCTATAACCGATAAGCGTGAAACTACCTATGAGTGAGTGTTATGACCACCATGAGGAGAAATGCTACCTTAAAGGGTATGTGTGTTAAAAAAAATCATACCATATTGAACAAAGAAAGACAGACACATATACTTTTGACATCTAAGTTGGTTTGACCCATCGGTTCCCAATTTTTTAGATGAAATCACTGAGTTGAGTTACTTAGTAATCGAGCTGTGAATAGACCTTTATATATACATATTGTGAGTCTAACTTAGATGAATTATTTAAGAATTTGGATTTGAGTAGTGTTGGGTATTTTGAAGGTTTTGTGTTTTGTTACTGAGCATTCTCTAGGGACAATATTATGTGTAACTCTCATGACGGTTTTATTATAATTATTATTATTATTTTTTTTTTGCATTTGTGTGTGATGGCATGTGTGTGTAAATGATGTTTGTGGGTGTCGTCGCTTTAAGCCCTCACGAGACTCTAACTCGTCCACTATGGCCGTTTAGGGGTTTAAATGCTTGTTGCATACCATAAATGCAATTGTGATCCATACGAAAGTGGCTTAGGTTAATTTATTTTACTTTTTATTTTATTTTATTTTATTTATTTTGCTCGAGAACTAGAAAAATGTTAAGTTTTGAGGTCTGATGAGTGGTTAATATCCCTATATTTCTCACTCTTTGTCTTAATATTTTGTGGATGATCTTAGGGTTTATGAGGGTTTTGATGTATTTTGGGTGTGTTTTTACAAGTTAAAATCATATCACGACTCAATGGAATTAACTAGAGTAAAAATGACAAGATACGAAGCAAATCGAGGTGTATTTTAGAGTGAAAACACGCGTCCCGACGCATTGAGACGCGCCGATGAACAAAATATAGACAGAAAGAAATCAATTGGGTGCGTTGCGACGCTACCCCTTTAGCATCGCGACACGTCAATTCAAGTCATGCACGTTCTAGTTTTGCCCTGAATCTGATTTTTATTAAGGAAACACCCACTAGACCTCCTATATAAGCACCGGTTCATCCCAAAACCTAAAAAGAAACCTCATAATATATTTTGGAGCCTCCAGAGTATAGAAAAATGTCTAGAGCAATGCAAGAACGAGTGCTTCAACGGGCGGTGGAGTTTGAAGACGAAAACTGCAAACAAGAGTTCTTTTTTCCTTTCACTCTCTACTTATCTTTTATGAGTTCTTGCTTTGTAATAATGATTAACTTGTGTTTATTGTTTATCACGAATAGTTAATTCATAAAATATAGGGTTATAATGAATTTTAAGCATATTTAATTAATTATTTATATATTTTTATTCTTTGAGTTTGTTATTTATTATTGATTATTCTTTATGCTTAAACGCTTATTTTTTGTTTAATTGTTTGGCTAACAATAGAATAATTTTGATAAATCTTTAGGAACTCGACGGAGGGAATTTGGATTAGCTGTGGGATAATAACGTGTGATTTATTCGTTAAATAGATTCCCCTGTAGGATAGAAATATATCTAAAGCGCATACGTGACCAATATTAGAACATGATCTTAAGGAATTCGCTTTAATTTAATTAATATAGACATATAGTTAATTGAGTTATTATGAATATATTCACCTGACCATCGAAAAAGGCTTGAAAAATGCATGGAATTATTATTTGCGTGCTTAGGTGAAATTACAACCCTAATTCTTCTCGCGCATAAAGTTTATCTTTAAAATTTTTATTTGCTCATTATTTATTTTCAATTAATTTTAGGTTAATAAATCAACTTTCATTTTCAATAGTTTAGTTTAAGTTGAATATGTTAATCTTGGTATTAATAAGATAAATATTAAGTCTCCGTGAGTTCGACATCCGACTTTTTATCACTGTATTATTTGAACAATACGTACACTTACGTGCTAGATATATAAATATCGTGATCAAGTTCCACACACGAGGCTTGAATATACTATTCTGAATACGTTAAAGGACTTAAAAGTCCATTTAGTAATGTGAAATAAATAAAGACCTAAACAATTGGATATATTTAAAACACCATATTTATTAGCAAGATTTCAAGGTTAATATATTTTGATTTCCTATCAATGATTAGATAATTAATGTTATTTTCTTTTTACCGAATATTACATTAAAATAAATCAATCTACCATTATTTATAGTTAAAAATATCTGGGATTTACCTATATGAACTCAGTTATATAATATAGTTTGAATATTTGAATCTAGAGTGTGCCAGTGTCTAGTTCTATATACATACATATATCATATACATATACATACTATATACATATACATATATACATATATATATATATATATATATATATATATATTTCTATATTAGCTGAGGGATTTTTTTTTGGAAGGAAAATTATCATTGAAACAAATCAAAGGTTACAATTGATGAAGGAGGGGGAAGTTTCGCCTCCAAAAACCAGAAACCTGAGTATTAAAGCTAAATTTACTAACCTATGAGTAGTTGATTCCTAAAGTGAATCACATAAAGATCCAAAGAATTAACTGCATTAACCAGCATATTTCCTTGAGGCTACTTATCTTTCCCAATACCAAATTAAAAGCATGAGATTCATTAATGATAATGGAGTAGAAGAGTGTTTCTTTGGCAAAACAAACTAATCGGGATTTGAAGAGAGCTGGGTCGGGAGTTGTTTTCAGGAATCGCAGCTGAAGTCTCAGATACAGCAACAAAAGTGATTCGGTTCCACGGAGATGCAGAGTAAGCTGAGGCTGAAGCTTTCACGTTTGGAGTTTGTTGTAGATGAGGGACTTGAAGCTGAAACTTTCATTGTGGTATATATTAAAATTTAAATAAATAAAAAAGCTTATTTCACTTTAAGAAAAAAATATGAACCATATTTATCTTTTTTTACAATCGTGATTGATAGGCTTAGCCGCTTAGGAAAAGAAAAACAGCATGAATTAATGACTACACCAACTAGAAAAACGTAATAAATAAATAAACTAAATTATAAATTAAATTTAGATGTATGTAGCATTACATATATATAAAACAATACATCCTCGTGACGTGTATGGTTACGGAACGAGAAGGAAAATGGACTCAAAGTTGTTTCATGCATTGAGAAAAGTATAATTAAAAGGAAGGTTATGTTGTTGAATTTAGAGATATAATTTAATGTAAGATGATTAATCATCAGTGTAAAGTTGAAGTTCATGTTTCGATTAAATATCGTACGCTAATATATCGAAGATCGACCTAGAGGAAAAATTATATACTTAATTTAAAATGAAGAGACATATCTCTTGGATGAAAAGTCATATGTTTTGAAGGTTCGGTTTATATTATGTGTCATATTTGGACGAAATGGATATATATATATATATACATGAGTTTAAAAATATTGTCTGTTATTTTCATCTTTGTACAAAAATTCTCAATCAAATATTCAAGTAGTGGTGACTTATATTCTTTAATTGTTTAGTTGTATCTTGGAGTAAATTTGATTCAATCCCTATCAACACAAAGTAATTATAAGGGCAGATATTATTTTAAGAAAATATTATATATGTCTCCCAACTAAACTTCACTTAATTAAATGGCCATGTATGAGTATGAGAGTGGTTATGTAACAACCACAAATTAGTATAAACGTTGTACAAGAAAAGAAACCCTATGGACACATTAACGATAAGTATAAACTTAGATTTAAGAAAGATGCATAATAATGAACATTGAAGCCCAAGGGGCGTGGCTTGATGGTATAGAATTTAGGATTTCACATTGAGGTCTTGGGTTCGAATCCATGGAGTGTGTTTCTTGTAAGACTCTGGGACAGTCGGAGGTTTTACCTGCTCTACTTAAATTCGGAATGGGTGATTTGACGACATGATTTTCAACGATAAAAAAAAAAAAAAAAAAAAAAAAAAAAAACATTGAAATGAGTTTACATATATATATATATATATATATATATTATCAAGGCATTGATAGCTCGACAAGTGGGGATAATCAAGTTTGTTTGGCTTTTTTGGACATTGAAATCAATTTAAAAATTAAGAATCATGATCATATGAACTGTCGGTAACAATAGTTTATAGAGGGAGAATCTTTAATGGAACGGTGGTCCATCAAGCTTGATCATTTTAACCCTTTTCATAGAATGCGATTCAGGTACCCTCCTCCAAACAATGGGAAAAATAAGCTTTGGATTTATTGTAATTGACTTTCTAATTCTAGAAGGTTAAGCAAAAGGCTTGGCATATGAAAAAGGAGGGCATTAATTTGGATCTATACAAAAAAAAATTTGTGTCTCAATATATGTAAAATTTTCTTTTTGTTCGGCAAAATTTGTTCTCATCTCATTGGGATCCTCCTAGACTCCTAGTATCACAACATTAAATAGCTCAACACAAGGACAATCCAAACTTTTTAGTGAAAGGAGATAAATCCACCTTAAACGAGATTCAATTATTTATTTTGAGTGTTAGGAGGGTTTAAATTTAATGCTTCGCTTAAATTTGTTAATTTAGGAAACCTCATTTTTACAGATACGTGAATTGAACCCTGACACTATGGGCCATATGAACATTGAGTGTGCATTTATAGTACCATCAAGCTAAGTTTTTATGAAAAATATAATATGTAAGTGAAACTCACCGACTAGGGGTGGGCGCGGTTCGGTTTGGTTTGGTTTTTGCTAAAAACCGAACCAAACCATATTTTACGGTTCGGATTTTTTACCTCTCAAACCAAACCATTAAATAACGGTTTGGTTCGCATTGAAAATTTTTTAAACCAGCGGTATACGGATTGGTTCAGTTCGGTTTACAGATTATTATATTTAAAATAAATTTTTATCCACTTAAGTGAAAAAAAAAAAAAACTAGTCTATTAAACAAATAGTATGAAGTGCTAGGGTGTAAGCTGTGACTCCATGAAACACATGCACTCCATAAAAGATTGAAAAATGAGGCACAATTAATTTTTATATTTTTTAAAAATTATCTCGAATAATAATGCTACCATCATTCTAATTAAGAAACAAATCCAACATCTTACTTTCAAGAATAATGATGCTACCATAAAATAAAAAATTTAAGAATAAAAGTATTAACAAATAAATTGAAGAACAAAAGTATTAACAAATAAATATATTAACAACAAATTTAAGAATAAAAATATTAACATACTAATAAAAAGAAAACATATAATAAAATTAATAGAAAAATACAATTTTTTTTTATAAAAATATATAATTTTTTTAATTATAACGGTTCGGTTCGGTTTAACAGGTGCGGTTCGGATTAGCTCATGAACCGAACCGTAAACCGTTTGGGGTGGGCCAATCCGAACCGCAAACCGAACCGTTAGAAAAAAAACCGTAAATTCGGTCTGGTTTGGTTCGGTTCGGTCGGTTTTTTTGCCCACCCCTATCACCGACATCCAAAGCGGATAATTAAACCTCATTTAAAGAGGGATTTATCTCCTTCATTTATAATAGATAAATCTAATAGAAAATGAATGAATTTTATCACTAAGTTAAAAAAAGTTGAAAATATCATCAAAATGATTTGATAGATTATAAAATGTAAGGGAGAAATGATTATTTTCACCTAACTATATTATGTATGGAAACAAAATATGGTATAAGAAGTTTGCTTATTTGAATGTTGCTCTCACTTCATTAAAAAAAAAAAAGGGCTTTGGTTTACATTCATGTACAATTTTGACGGCATGTGACACGTGTCATTAACCTATAAGGAAATAAAAAGAACAATACTATATTATGATTCTAGCCCTAGGGAAAGATTTTCACTTTGCCCTTGTAATGATTTGAGAGTGAAACCAGAAATTGACATTTTGTAAAAGGTTGAAGAAGGACATAAATGTGTTTTTTTTAAAAGTCTTCTTTCTTTAAATTGTCACGGCTTTGCTTTTCCACGTGATTTCCTCCAAGAAATAATAATATAAAAAGTATACTTTAATAACAGAAAATACCAAGAAAGCCATTTAAGGGTGAAAATCATCAAAAGGATACATCCAATCATCATCATTCATCATTCATCTTCATTGACATCAAGAAAATTGACACCCTTAATCAACAATTGAGTGAAGAAAGGGTATGTCTACTATATGCATATACTTCATATATAAGTTTTGAGTAGACATGCAAGGTGTTGTATTCATATAATTATACATTTTTTTAAATCATTAAACGAATCCATAAGAGCTTGAATTTGTGATCTCTTACTTCTAATGTAAGAGGTGAGTTAACTAGACTATATATCTTTTGGGGAAGAAAAGCTTATAATAACTTAATTAAACATCAAAACTTTTCTATCATATAAAGGAATAAAATTATTACGTTTAGATATCCACATTAATGTGATATTCTTAACTACGTAATGTTGGTTTTTTTTTTTTTTTTTTTTAATATTCTTAACATTCAAAACTATATAGTTTTGTAAGTTATTTTATCACTCTTCTGTATACATATAATTTTCCTATTTTAATAAACTAAAATCTTTTATCTCCATCCTTTGTCAAAACAATGATGTCATTTATATATATATATATAAGCATTTTACACCATGATAATATTTTTAAAAAATTAAGCATTTTAATGGATTATTGTTATGTGTATTAATTTGTAGTATGAAGAAATACAATTGAAATATCGGGGTACACATCGACATCATCTTCAAGCTATCTCAAGAGAGACTAAATATATACTTTAATTGACCTAATTAGACCATATATGTCTAAAAAAATATTGAATTAATTTTAGAAAATTGTAATTGTGCTTTCACCCATCAAATGGTTAAGGTTCTAGCTTCTTTATCAAACTTCATATTATTGTTTATACTATACTAATCAACATCTATGAAATTTTCAAACTTTCGTTGGGATTTTCTAAGATTTGTGAAACATGATATAGATGAAATATTTTTAGTCACTAAAGAAGTTAAGAGTTTGATTATTATTAGTTTGAAACTATATCCATATAAGAAGAGACCGGTTTTGAAAAAAAAATTGAAACTATATCCTTATTTAATGTTACTGAGTGAGAGAGATTATATTTTTTTTTTAAACTAATAATAATCAAATTCATTTGAGTATAAAAAAGTGGATAACTCGAATGCCCATATCACATTTATTGAGACTAGTTTTCGTTTGGTGAATCTAGAAGGGGATGATATAAAATGTTCCTATTGTATTTCTAGAGACTAACTTTCGTTTGACAGATGATCACTATACCCCGAAAGGAGTGATAATAAGGTGGAAATGCCAATTACATGAATTATTTATACACTTGCGCGAAATCGAACTCAAAACTTATTTTATATAGTAGGAAGCAATTTCACAACTCAAATCCCTTTCCATCTAAATTCATATTAATAAAGCAGTTTTATCTTATTATAATTATCTAATATTTTAAAAAACATTAAGAGGTTTCAGTAAAGTGTTCCCTTTTTTACTTATTAGTGAATGAATTGATTAGGAAAAGTAATAATCAAGCTGTTTGAGAAGAATGGTTCATATTGTTGAATTGGAAGCTGCTGAAACACTCAATGACACCAATTGGTCCTCCTCTTAATAAGTAAACCTCAAGTTGAAAATTTTATTCTCTCTCTCTCTCTCTCTTCTTTACTCTTATCTATCATAAAAGCATATGAACTGTTGCCAAATTAAGAGAAGCATCTACACTATATATTGAGGAGAGATCATTATCAATTTTGAAATTGTAGGGAAAAAGAAAGTTATACAGAAGCAAGCACCAAATTCACTAAAAACATAAAGCTGGTTGCTAGCTAACTAATAGCCAAGAATGGGACATAACTGCTGCAGCAAACAGAAAGTAAAGAAGGGGCTTTGGTCTCCTGAGGAAGATCAGAAGCTTATCAAATATATCACTACTCGTGGCCATGGCTCTTGGAGTTCTGTTCCTAAATTTGCAGGTATAATTAATTACACATCTTTTTATTTAAAAGTGCATTGATATATTTTAACTTGTTTTGGAATATTCTCGGTAGGTTTGCAGAGATGTGGGAAAAGTTGCCGGCTGAGGTGGATTAATTACCTGAGACCAGATCTGAAAAGGGGTTCATTTACAGAACAAGAAGAGAGGATCATCATTGATATTCATACGATTTTAGGCAACAGATGGGCTCAGATAGCTAAGCATTTGCCTGGAAGAACAGACAATGAGGTCAAGAATTTTTGGAACTCTTGCATTAAAAAGAAGCTCATTGCACAAGGGATCGATCCCAACACTCACAATCTTCTCTCCCCAATAAGCTGCCAAAATATTAATAACAATTACAACAACCTTGCATGCAATATTAGGCTTCCTCCTCAGCAAAACTCTCCATTTTTCTTGTTAAATTCACATATGAAAGATTCTTCCTTGGAGCTCATTAAGTCACCTCTCATCACACAACCTAGTAATTACATTTCCTCTCATGGTCTTATTAGTTATACACAATCTTTAGCATCATCATCAATACTCCATGAAATCTCATCTTTGTTACCAGCCTCTGAATACCAAAACCCTAATCTGATTTGGACTCTACAAGAAGAAAACCCACATACTACAATGGAATCTTCAAACCAAGCTTCATTAAACCCATGTGGGTCTGGTCTCATAAATGATGAGAATAATGTCAGCATATTGAATAACAGCTTTGAACTCTCTGAAGCAACAGGAAAGCAGACAATGCAGCCATTGATGAATGCTCAAAAGGAGAAGGTTGGTGCAGTGGAAAATGGGAAAATAATATTAACAAATGAGTTGGTTAATGATGATGGGCAGAACAACATGAATGCATCATTTTATTTTGATGATCATTTGGAGGAGTCAACAGTATTGCCATGTGGAATGTATTGTAATTTCAGTCCCACGGACCAATTTCCATGGGATTAATTTCTAGCCTTATATATTTTCTCTTCTATTAATTGTCTAGAGTTGTCTCTCTCATTTTAGCTCATTTTTTATAGTTCTATAATTCGCAGTCTTAGATAAGGTTAAAATTTTATTTTTTTCTAAAAGAAAGTATCACTTTTCATTCAATGTTGAAGTTGCTTTAAATTTAGTTAAATATGGTTGAATTAATCTAGTTAAATATAAAAAATTTAGATCCAATGATGAAGTTGCTTTGAATTTTTCATAATCTTCTTTCACTTATATTTTAATGATAAAATATGCTTAAAATTCAATTATATATATAAATTATTATTTAATAATTATCAATCATATTTTATATATTATTTTTATTTTTTTTTAAAAAAAACAACTTAATAAAAACTCAATTCAACATCAAAACTAAAATTTTTTATGTTTCTTTTTAAGACAGGAAATTTCTTTCCTGTCCTCGTTTTTGGGTTCGCGGGTTATTTTTGTGGCTTTAATGGTCAAGCAGACCAAACAAAAAGAGAAAAAGGAAAAAGCACTTTGGTGTTTTATTGACTTTGGTGGTGCCGTCAAAAAACTCATCAACTTTAGTTAGTGGTTGGGGTTCATTTACATATTACATTTTTCACAGATATTACTATAAAAATATATCGCGACATGTTTAGTTCCATTTTTTAGGGCTCCATCGGATTATTAGGGTGCAAAAACAGGAGCTAAATTTAATTTCTAATGGTTGGTTGGGGGAAAAGAAATCTATCTTTTGCAAATAAATACAAGCGAATCAAATTCCTGCCCAAACATATGAGTAAGAAAATGAGTTATAGTAGTTAATGTAGTTGTGAGAATGTTCTGACCTATGAAACAATTGAATATTTCATAATTCAGCATCTTAAGTTTTTAATGACGATATAACTTGACATTATAAAATAACAATTAAATCCTAAATTATCATGTCTTGTCTGTCGCAATTTTAATTATAATTTTAGTTTCATCCTTTGGGTTTTAATTAGGCACGACCCATTTGAATCCTACTCCATGTTTGGGCCAGATTAAAAGCCTGTTTATGTAAAGACCACTTTTCATTTTTCTTTTGGACTAGTGGGGGTACGTGGTAGCTCAAAAGCCACTAATTTTTATGTTTGCCTATGACTAGCAAGGTTTGTTGATCCGTCGTTTTATCTGGCTTCATTAGTCACAACTGCATGATATTTTGTCGGTGAATCTCTTGTGTTTTGTTTGAGTAGAACTATAGGATAAGTAATCAACAATGTCATGGAATTGTTTTATTAATTTGATCAAAACCATCATGCTAAATTATGTTTTTAATAAAGAATATAATGCTAGCCAGGGATCCCAACCGCTAAATGGCACTCATTCATTAGATGGTGAATTTCATTAATAGTAAAATTACTTATTCTATACTCCTTTTGACCACCTAATGGGCTAATGCCACCTTTATTGGTTGGGACTCAAATATTCAATATTGTTTGATAAATATATATATGCATTTCACTA
This sequence comes from Zanthoxylum bungeanum, assembly GCA_019454045.1. Classification (NCBI taxonomy): domain Eukaryota; kingdom Viridiplantae; phylum Streptophyta; class Magnoliopsida; order Sapindales; family Rutaceae; genus Zanthoxylum; species Zanthoxylum bungeanum. Next base: position 18,221 of record SKCR01038003.1, read on the forward strand.
TCTAAATCAAATTTATTGAGGTGCTTCTATTTGATTTCACAGACATCCATCTTCCCACTTATTGAACGAGAATATTTGATCTCTTGCCTGCAACTTTCTAGGAATGTAGATAGTTGTTAGATCAGATGATGTACTGTCTGCACCCTGGACATTTCCATGAGGAAAAAACTTGTTCGGCTTCTTTTTGTACTAAACCTTCTCAAAATGTATATACGTCCTTTTTATTTTCATGTGACATGTCTTGAGTTAAAGTTGAATGTTCAATTTAGACGGACTGAGACTTCCTGATTATTAGTCTCAATCAGCTTATATATTTTAATAAGTTGGGCACATAACTCTCTTATATCATGTGCATTTGTCATATCAACTATTGTTGTCTTATTTCTTCTGAAATAGCTCTTGCGGCTGTTTCAGCTACAAGCTACATGTGTGATGCTACTTCTTTTTTTTATTTCATTATCTTTTCTGAGTATCAGTTCCATAGATTGTTTAGCTTTAGTGAAGGAATACTGATAACAAAATTTCAATAAAGTGAAGTACCTTCATTTGTGATCTTATTTTTTCTGTCTGTTCTCGCAGCAGTGCAGTTTAAAATATGCATGGCAACAGGTTTAAAATATTTTTTGTAACCATTAAATTGACTACTTTATTCCAATATCATAAGCTGTCTATATTTCCTAGTTTATTTTTAACCCTTCAAGTTATCATAAAATCATTATTAGGACCTCCTTCAACTTCAAGTGCTACTTTAAGCTTCATTTGGACTGTTATATCCAGTAGCTCTGCTACTAAAATATTGTATCATTCCTTTTGTAGATACAAGTTGATTCAAAATCATCTCTCTTTTGAGGTGGAGTTCAGTTGATTTTATAAAAATGTAATACTTTTTTTTAAAAAAATCGTTGGAAACCACCACTTCCGGGCTTAAGCGAAGCAGGTAAAATCTCCGGCTATCTTAGGCTCTTACAAGAAACGTACTCCCTTGATTCGAACTCAGGATCTCAATGTAAGATTCTAAAGATCATAAACCCTACACCACCAAGCCATGTGTAATAACACATTCACTTATGGAAAGCATTATCATAACTACCATTGTCTTTTTGTTTTTAACTTCCAACATACTCATATTATCATCACATATCATGTCTCCTAATGATCAAAAACAAACAAACACACATACCCCTTAACCCTACTAACATCTAATCCCACTCATCACAGCTTTGTTTTGTTTAAATTCCATTTAAGTTGGGAGAGTATTGAAGAAATTCCAGAGAGCATTGTGAGCAATTTTAGAGAGTTTTAGAGAGAGAAACCGAGAGCAATTTAGAGAGTATTCCTAGAGAGAGGAAATTTGTGGACAGAGAGAAAAATGGACTTTTCGATGTCGTCCGATCTCCATTTTCGGTAAGTGACCACATCTGGAGAATCCCCTCGACGAGACGAATCCAACGCCGCCGGACCACCGTGATTCCCATCCACGAGCCGCCTGCTGCCGATGCCACGCACTCCACGCTCCGCCGTACGTGAACGACACCTCCCTGACCAGAATCTTTTCCTCGTCGAGATACCCGAGTTGGGCACTTTGTTTGCCTAAATTAGACCTTCGGTTGTTGAGAAACGAGCAAAATACGGTAGTTATCGGTGTTTAACCGATCATCAATAACCGCCATGTTTCAGCCCCTACCACCACCATCACTGTGATCCTTGAGATGTTTGCTGACCAGCGGCTCATTCGTTGTGAGATTTGGAGGTCGTTGGAGCTTGGTACGTGATTATTACCGTTTTTGAGGGTGTAAATGATATAATTTGAAAGTTTTAGACTTAATTGTATATTTGCATGATTAAGAGGATAATTCTATAAATTCTGATTTTCAGGGGTTAATAAGTAATATTTAAGAGTTTTAGGACTATATGGACATATTAGAAAAGTTTAGGGGCTAGAATGGAACTTTAGAAAGTTTAGAGGTAAAATCGTAATTTTGGAAAAATTAAGGGACCTGATCGTAATTTTATATTTTTCGGATTCTTAGCGAGGATATATACGTATTAAGGACTTTTGTGTGGATAGAGATAAGTACAATGCACGATGATTCCCTTAATATAATATTGGAGAGATATTCAATGACTTGTAAAATTTGTGAATGTACTATTTGTGCATATTTGTTTGACTTGTATGACATAAGAATACTCGAGCTAAAGAACTCTGCGAACCTCTTTCTATGGTTGGGCCCGCTCTATGGAGGGGGTCGTGACATATTTGGTATCAGAGCCTCAGGTTTTATGTTATGTAGACACATTGCATTAGATGAGAGTATTAACGTGATATTTTTATGTTTGTAGGAAAATATCTAGACATGGTTGTGGTACTGGTACTCAACGTGGGAGAGGGAGAGCTCGACGATTTGTGAGGATGTCGAGTATTGGTATTGAGAGACCTCAGACTCAGCCCGTAGATCATGTACCGGATGTAACTTCATCTAGTGTTCCGCCGATTTTTGAGATTAGTGAAGGTTCTAGACCTATACCTCCAGCAGTTTCGGCAGTTGCCCCCACCACTATTCCTGTAACTACATCTGACGTTGTTCCTGTGATTATACCTAATGTGACCTGTGCCGCTCATTCAGTCCCCCGACAACGACACATCTAGAAGATGTATTGGGGAGATTTATTGATGTAGTTGCACTTATGGTTACCAGAGGGCCAGCGACTAATGTACTTTCGAGCAGCAATTTGTAAAACAAGCAAGCTGGAACAATTTCTTAATTTGAGGCCTCCATAAATTCATGACACGGCTGATCCCCTAGTTGCAGAAAAATGGAAGGATGATATAAAGCACATATTCAGCGTGTTGGACTTGACCGATCAGGAGAATGTTAGGTTTGTCGCTTTTATAATGAGAGGTGAAGCTGAGACCTGGTGGAAGCACACTGAGATAGTACTGACAGATAGATTAAGATCACCTGATTTTTGGAGAACTGATGGACCTGGAAGATTTCAGTATATCACATGGGATATGTTTGAGGAAGCTTTTAATGAGAAATATTTTTCGTATGCCTATCAGAGTGAGCAGCGTCGTCTGTTCGAGCACATGGTTTAGGGACCGACAGAGACAGTGATAGAGTATGAGAGGCGGATGATTTCCTTATCTCGCTACTATCCAGAGTTGATACGGCGTGAGGATGATAAGTGTGAGAAATTCAAGGGTGGGTTGAGACAGCATATTAGATCGAGGATTTCAATTTTGGGGAAACTGCAGTATACAGTATTAGTTGACAGGGCTATGATTGCAGAGAGTGACATCAAGATTGAGAGAGAGAACAGAGCCGCCTTTCGAGAGAGCATGAAGAAGGGGCGAGATGAGGTTTCTGATGGGAGACGGGGCAGATCAAATAGTAGACAGTATTCTCCGTAGCCGAGTCACAACGCAGTACCACCCAAGGGCACACAGAGTGCACCCCATAGAGGATAATTCTGTGGGGGTCGGACTGAGCATAGTCATAGTAGAGGCACAGTTTCATCTGTTGATCGGAGTGTTGTGAGTGTAGTATCTCGACCCATTGGCCCACGTCGATGCTAAAATTTTGGTCAGGAGGGTCATCTCAGTTCAAAATGTACCAAAGAAAAGAAGTTTTTTGAATGTTAAAAGTTTGGACATTTAGTTAGAGATTGCCCTACTAATGGTGGATCTCAAGGAGCTGAGCCGATAGTGGGACGTGGTAGAAGGACAGATTCCAGTGGTATTCATGGATGAGGTTCGGGTTTCCTACAGAATAGAAGCAGAGGAACTTCAAGTGGACCATATGGTGGTAGAGGACAGACATCTCAGACACATATTGCACCTGGTGCTGATAGGGGACGAGTATTCGCTATGACAGAGCACGAGGCACAAGATGGTGGTGATATTGTATCTTGCACAGTTCGGGTATCAGGTATACTTGTTCAAGCTTTATTTGATACGGGTTCTACGTATTTATTTATTGCTACTGGTTGTATTCCTTGCCTGGGTAGTGTACCGTAGACCAACAAGATTCATTTGATTGTGAGTCCTCCTTCGGGGAAAAACATCAAGATATATACAGTATTCAGGGGATTGAGTGTTGAGATTGAGGCGAGGCAACTACCAGTTGTACTTTACCGATTGGAGATGGAGGACTTCAGTTTGATTTTAGGGATGGATTGGTTGACTGCTCATGGAGCCGTTATTGATTGCAGCGGCAAGGAAGTGAGGTTTAAGTCAGATGATGAGGAGTTTAAGGTAGTTAGTGACCGTAATCGAGTTGTGGTACCCATCATTTCTGCTATGTCGGCATGTAGAATGATTAGACAGGGGTGCAAAGGCTTTTTAGCGAGTATCACTATGGTGGAGAAGGAGGAAATCAACGCAAATATTAGATATTCCCGTTGTGAGAGAGTATAAGGATGTCTTTCCCGATGAGTTACTAGGTTTGCCGCCTCGTAGAGATCTAGAGTTCACTATAGATCTGATGTCTGATACCACCCATGTTTTGGTGACTCCATATCGTTTGGCCCCGACAGAAATGAAGGAGCTGAAAGAACAGTTGCAAGAGTTGTTGAATCGAGGATTTATTCGGCCCAGTGTTTCATATTGGGGAGCACCAGTATTGTTCGTGAAAAAGAATGATGACACCTTAATATTGTGTATAGATTATCATCAGCTCAATAAGGTGACGGTCAAGAATCGGTACCCGTTGTCCCGTATCGATGATTTGTTTGATCAACTTCAATGAGCTTCGACATTTTCAAAAATCGATCTTCTACCTGGATATCATCATATGAGGATCCGGGATGTGGATATTCCTAAGACTGCATTCCGAACGAGATACGAACATTATGAGTTCTTAGTGATGCCATTCAAACTTACTAATGCGCCTGCAGAGTTCATATATTTGATGAATATAGTGTTCCAGCCGTACCTAGATAAGTTTATCGTAGTTTTTATTGATGACATCCTTGTATATTCACCTTCTAGGGTTGATCATGAGCAACATCTTTGATTGGTACTTGAGACTTTGAGGAGCGAGCAACATTATACTAAGCTCTCTAAATGTGAATTCTGGCTGGATAAAGTGGTATTTCTGGGACACATTATCTCAGGAGAATGTATTTATATAGATCCATAAAATGTTGAAGCAGTTTTGAGATGGGAGAGACCGAGATCGATGACAGAGATTCAAAGTTTCATGGGGTTAGCAGGCTACTACCGTTGGTCTATTCGAGATTTCTATATTATTGATGCTCTGATGACTCAGCTGACAAGGAAGAATGTACCGTTTGTGTGGACTGGTGATTGTGAGAGGAGCTTCCAAACTCTGAAGAAGAAATTTACTTTCGCACCGGTACTTACTCTACCATCCGGACTTGATGAATATGTTGTTTATACTGATACATCACATCAAGGGTTAGGATATGTACTGATGCAGCATGGGAGAGTGATTGCATATGTCTCGAGACAGTTGAAAACTCATGAGAATAATTATCCCACTAATGATCTAGAGATGATAGCGATTGTTCATGCTCTAAAGATTTGGAGGTATTATTTATACGGTGTCAAGTGTGAGATTTATACGAATCATAAGAGTCTGAAATATCTTCATACTCGGAAGGAGCTTAATTTAAGGCATAGACGTTAGATGGAGTTCCTTAGTGACTATGATTGCACTATTAATTATCATCCAATGTAGGCCAATGTTGTTGCTGATGCACTGAGTAAGAAGAATGTGGATATATTACAGTTTTTAAGAGCCAGACAAAGGATGTTCGAGGAGTTGGCAGTGTTACATTTGACTTTCGAGATATCAGACAGTGGAGATCTTCTTGCCCATATGAATACCCGACCTACACTGTTAGATAGACTCAAAACATCCCAGAGTGAGGATGATCAATGTGGGAAATGAAGAGCAGAGATTGCAAAAGAGGTGACTACTACATTCAGATTGAGTTCACACTACTACATTCAGATTGAGTTTAGATGATGTATTACTATAGTTGTGGTACCACCTTTAGGAACGCTCAAGCAGTAAATCTTGGATGAGGCCCACGATGCTCCTTATAATATGCATCATGGGAGCACCAAGATGTATCAAAATCTGAAAAAGACTTATTGGTGGTCGGGAATGAAGAGAGAAATTTTAGATTTTGTATCTCCGTGTTTGGTTTGTCAACAAGTGAAGGCAGAGCATCAACATCCAGTCGGATTACTCTAGCCTCTACCTATATCTAAGTGGCCATGGGAGACTATTATGATGAATTTTGTAGTAGGACTGCCGAGGACACAGAAGGGTTATGATGCAATTTAGGTAGTGTAGACGCTATTTTTCACCCGAGGTCCACAATCAAGATTTCGTAGAGATGGCACTAGCGATCCTACAAAACAAGAGGTAAATTGAGCGTGGAGGGTCTACCCACTGGTGTGGTGGATGTCGTAGGCACTCCGACACCCAAGTCAGTAATGGAAATGAGCTACTAATACAATAGGAGGAGAAGCAAGGTCAGAGACTATCTTGATCCCCGTGAACTGCCGTGAGGGCGGTGGGTCGTAGGTTCAGTTGGTTCTGGAGAGAATATCTAAGCTGAGGGTTGAAATGCTTCTGGTTTCTGCCCCCATGTTTGTAGATTACCTCTTCTATTTATATGCACTTGAGAGGTGTGCTTATTTAATACATTTAATTTTTTCTCTGTTGGATACTGGAAACAGATGATCTATGAATGGGGAGTTATGAGTCCGAGCGTTTCATCGGTTTGGAAAATGAAGAGTTAGGATGCCATTTTGGTAAGATATTTTCTTGGGTATGGGCTTGTGAAATAACTTGGACCAATATAGGCTTTACAAAATGGGTTTTCTCTGAGGGTTGTGGATTCTATAGACTGATGAGTGATGAGTGTTGGGCCTCTCTTTATGTGTGGGCCTGAGATGGAAATTAGGGTCTGAGTCTTATTCTGGGTACTGTAAGGGGGAATTGGGGCACATTTGGTATTGGGCCTGAAGTGAAAAGTCAAGAATGCCCTTAGCCCAAATTAGGCCCGTACAGTTTGTCCCATACTCTTTAAGTCAATGGGTCATTAGCTTGGAGAGTACTCGTTGGTCGTGTCGTACGAAACAAAACAGGTAAGACTATTTGCCGAGAGCATGGATTAAATAAAGATCTAAGTACTTCCTTTGATTTTGACATGTGTTGTAGTAATGTCTTCGTTTTCTGGATCAGAACGTGATTGAGTGCTTTCACCGTTGACTTAGACAACATTATAAGAGTCTTAAATTTTACTCGACATGAATCAATGGGAGTGTCCCCGGTGGACAAGATCAGATGACGGTCCCAGATATACTCTATACGATAGGTCAGAGGACTAATGGAGACTCCACATCGTCCGGACTGAGTGTGGTTTGGGTCTTCAACTTGACTTAACATGAGTCAATGGGTGTTGGTGTTTTCTAAGGTCCCAAGATCATTAAACAAGCATGAAACAAGTGCGAATACAAATAAACGAAGTTGCGGAATACTCACATCGATCGGTTGAGCGACGCGGCAAGCAACAAAAAATTGATTTCTGCTCGGCAGTGGACTGCACAGCTCACTGGTTATTTTCAGCCATTGGAGGTCATCTTCCAAGATCCAAGCTTCGTCAAACGATTCCTGGCTCATGGGTGGACTTCCCTATCACCTTCGCATGTCTCTCAGAGTGCTAGCTCTCGATGATTTTGCCGCAAAATCATCACACTGGCTTCCCTTCACTGTCTCGGCTTTGTGCAGAAACCAGAAGAATTTTCAGCCCCTTGGGTGTGAAAATGAGAGGAGAGAGGATGAGAGAAAGTTGTGTTTGCAGTACTTAAAAGAAAGTTGGAATTGTGTCTGCCCCGTACGAAGCACATGTCGGATGTCTGGTAACTAGTCTCTATATTCGGATAAACATGACCTTGTCATTTTATCCCGATGACTGTAGTACTTAAGAATACTAGTACCGTATCCTACGTGACCATCATCTCCATATGACTGAAGTGATACTTCTGTCTTGGCATCACACCCAACACACTACGATTCTCAATATACCCAGCATAGGCGTACACAGAACCTGTTAAATCCCTGGACGACCGCAACCAAAGTATATTGATTGTCGCAAGTATTAGCGGTGCAAGTCTCAGGTTAAGACCAAATACACCTACCCTGATTCCGGACTTCCATAGATACATAGTCATACTACCAATGGAATTCCGAGAGGGTCTATCCAGAGCGAAGCTGTTTCCCGTACCATCGGTAATACACAACCTCCTATTACACTTGCATGAGTATCATATACCCAAATATTTGAGAACTATGCAGTTGTGCCCTCACAACGCGCACAAGTGTAATACTAGTTTTTTACGTATTTATCGATGTCCAATCTCGATAATACTCTGACTATGGATATTTAATGATTTATCCTTCGTGGACTGATACTGTCTCATATCATTCTCAATCCAGGAGCAAATCATAGGGACCTCATATCATTTATATATCTAGGTGATCTAATCACAAATTATAAGAGAACAATCTCCTTTGTCACATAGTTAATTTGTACAACAACACCATGATCTGTACAAATAGTGACGATATGGGTCATAATTGTCCAACAATCTCCCACTTGGCCTATAGCCAGTCACTCGAGTGCCTGACACCCGAACTATGTACGGTTGGCTCAAATTGCTGAGAAAAGGTTTTCGTCGGCGGATTTGCATGATTATCGTCTGATGTGATTTATACGATCATCACATCGCCACGATGTATGATCCGAACGAATCAGATGAATATCGAAGTATATATCTGGATCGTTGATGAGACCATTAATTCTTTAGCCTGTGCTGACGCCTAGCTCAGCTGCTAACAGAACTATATCTAATCTAATTAGATTTGTTATCGACCCAAATGGCTTCTATTGCCGCTTCAGCTGCAGTAATAACCCGCATTTGTTGTTTATACAGTAACAGTATCTTGCTTGGAAGATTTCCAGCTCACTGTACCGTTATTCAAACTGTATAGTACCGTTTGCGACTTATAGTCGTCTAATCGGTTTAGGAAACTTGCAATAGTGATCCCAGTCACTTCAAGTTCTCCTTCTCCATAGTTTAAGACAGCATCCTTAGATCTCTAAGATATTAAGTATGTTCTTAACTTCAATCCAGTGACTATCACTCGGATTGGCCTGTTTGTGAATCCATATGCTCAAAGCGTATGAGACACCAGGTCGCGTACATTTTTCAATGTACGAGTTCTCGGAGAGTTTTCTCGAAAGCCAAGCTTTCACCGATTATTATTATGGGAATATCATTTCCATGAAATGACATATTATCATTATTTATAGGACAGCCACTGTCAGTGCGCTCCCATTAACCCTCTTATATACATAAGAATCATTTTCGTTTTGAATTAAATCATAAACTATTATGATTACATTAAAACGATAATTCCAAGAACCTAATGCTTGCTTCAATCCAAACACGGATTGAACAACCTGCAAACCTTGTTTGCTTGTTTAGATATGACAAAACCGCCAGGATGTTGTAAACATCCTCCAAAAGGCTTCCTTTTCAGGAAAGCGATTTTCCCGTTAAACTGACATATTTCATAAATGAAACATCCAGCAGTAGCAAGTATTATCCAAATGGATTTACTGTGGCAACAGGTAAAAGGTTGAATCGTAATCAACACAATGTTGATAATTATACCTTTCCGTAAAAAGCCTAGCTTTATACGTTGGTATGTTGCTTTCCATGTATGTTTTTCTTGAAGACTTATACAGTACCAATAGGCACAATGCCTTGCGGTACATCAACTAGTATCAAAACATAGTTGATATACATGGAATCCATTTTGGATTCATGGCACTTTTCCATAAAAGGGAGTCGATACCTTGTATCACTTCCTCATACGTAGTCAGTTGGTATACCTCAATAAGATTGACATCTTTATGAGGTGAGATCAGAAACCCATACCCCAGGTTATTTTCTGACTCTCTCCGACATACATGGTTCTTGTGTATTCGAAGATTACTGGTAATAGTTTCATCCTTGATGAACTATTTGTGTTCCATTAAGATTCGGTGCCTTGAATAGTATTACCCCGATTTTCATCGAGTTTTACTATCCTCCCACTTACCACTGCATATCGGTATTCCTCTTAGGAAAACCGCATGGTGAGCAACAATTCATTGTTCTCTTGTGAGTTGTATAAGTACTATACTTTGGTATCCCTAGGATAACCTACAATTGGCACTTATCCAATTTGGGTTTTAGTTTGGTATCATCCAAACATATGCCTAGCATACCCAAATCATCAGGAATGAGAAACCCGGTTTCTTTCTCATTCATATCTAATATGAAATCTGTCTAACAAATTTTAATGGAACCTTATTCTAAATAAGTTCTTGCACCGTTTAAAGCTTATCCGTTGAAGGAAATGGTAGCTCAGAGCGACTCATGATTAACCTTATCATGTCCAATAAAATTCGGTTACTCTATTCGGACACACCGTCAAACTGACGTGTTCCGGGAGGAGTCCTCATTTGAAAGAATACTATACTCTTTCAAGTATATGAGAAACTTATTGCTTAAGTATTTTCCATTACGGTCTTACCGTGACAGTTTAATACTTTAACCGATCTGTTTGTCTATTTCGTGTCGAAACTCTAAAAGTTTCCGATTTGTGTTCCTAAAGAAACACATAACCATAACACGATGCCACATCCGTAAAGGTCACGAAATATTCATATCCACATCTAGCCTAGCTAGACATGGGCTCACTAGCTTCACTATGAACTAGGGCTAACAGATCGGTGGCACTTACACTTTTACCAAGTAAATAGTGTTTTAGGCACTTTGCCCAATAAACTAGATTCGTAGACTTTATTTGAATGGAATCAAATTAGTCCGCGTACCCACTCTTCAAAAGTGCGGATATACGAGTCTTGTTTAATTGTGTCCCAGACAACAATGCCACAATTAAGTTTCATCTGATCAAATCAGTTGAGCTATTTATTTGTCATGTTATATGTTTGAGATTTATTTATATTCAAAATATAAATTATGTTATTCACATCTAATGTGTTTATCTCAATATTATCCTTATATAATAAAACACTTTAGTGTTCTAGAATATAATGGTCAATCTGCAACAGATTAAACACTGATATAGAGATAATGTTCCTAGTCAAACTAGTTACATTATAACAGTTTCCTAATTTCGGTACACACCCGAGGGTAGTTCCTAAACTTAGGTATCTACGGTTAAAACATCGACTTTCGTCCCGTTTCCAATTCGCAGATAAATCTCAATTGAAGTCAGTATCCTGCTCATAGCAGATTCTGAACATCAGTATATATTTATGTACCACACTAAGTATTTAAAATCCAATTTCAATACTAGTAGTGAACATAATTATGACAAACATATTTGAAGTGAGAGCCTTGCTCGTTCTTCAATTCCTTCATGTCTGCTTTGTCCAAACGGCATTCACGTTTCCGCGATCCCGTTTGCCACATTTAGGCAGACATTTTGGGATATGTCATTTATCTTCACAGAAGATTATAATGATTTTGCCTTTGCTAGTTTCAACATTCCAGAAGCCTTTGGCCTTCTAGAATATCGAAGTAAGGTGCGCATTGCGCTACTTGCCTAATTGCAAAGTTTGACTTTATCTCCTTGAGAATAGTCATTAACTCTCCAAGAGTTTACTATTGCAATTTAGTACTTCTAAAATCTAAGCATAGATTTATGAAGATCCTTCAATTTCAGTATCATACTTTAAGGATCTAATCCTTAGGTCTGATTCAGAAATTAAGGAGTCTACTACGACAAGCTTAATGGATTAAGCACTAAAGTTATCATTACATAAATCTTCCAAAGATTATGCTCTACTATTTGCTTAATTCCGGGCTTAGGCTTAATATGTTATTTTATCAAATAAAGTAACTTATTATTTTTCCAGGACCATCCTGAAATTTATTCCCAATTTGAAAATTAAATCATTTAAATACATTTTCCCTAGGATTATGTTTTAAATGTCAATCTTTCAATTTTATCTTGATTTTAATAGTCCAACTATTTAATCAAAGATTTAGGTACTATTTATTATAATGATTACAATAGTCCAACTATTTAATCAACTATAATTTAGTAGATTAAAATCAATTATATTGATTACTATAATCCAATTATAAAATCAACTATAAATGAATAGTTTAAATATAGTCCAACTATTTATTAAAACAACATTTAAATATTAGTCCAACTAACATTTAATTTATTTGACGAATGATATTTGTGAATGAGCGCGTATGGCAAGTAATTAAACGAATATTGCAAATTCAATTCTTGCCTCCCACTATTTTTCGGCGAGCCTCTAACCCTCTGTCGAGTACTCGGGAAACCGTGTTTCCTAGAGGGCTAGGATCCCGTTAAATATCACACAATCTTGACTTTGGCCAACAAATTGTATGATAATTAACTAGGTAAATCTCTAAGATCGATTGGATCCAATCCAATTCTTAGATCCGGTAGGGGGACATCCAAGTCCGAAACATATATCTTATATATGCCAATACATCCAATGTATTACCTAACCTTTTTCCTCTGAATCAACTAAGCCTTGGCTTTGGCACAACAAACTTAGTGATCCCAGTTAAGCGCGACCCATTGACCATGGAAAGCTTCGTAATCAATGTCGATGGACAAGAAATGGTCTTGACTTTGGCCAACAAACCACAACTTGGACAAGACACCAATATGGAACAAAGCTCTCGTGATTCAAACACATCATCGACGGACAAAGGCCTTGACTTTGGCCAACAAGCCAATGCCAGTCTCGGATCTTGAGTGAGAATCACTCAATGGAAGTAAAAACGCTTAATATTTTGCGAGGGTTTTTCGAGTGCAAATTGGCAACCAATTTATTATCTTTGTTAAGGTCTCATCATCATACACCCTTAAACATGCATTCTAAACACATAATAAAGCGCGTATAATAAAATAATAATGATATGCGGATGGATACTTTACACATTGATCCTAGATCAAATCTCTCCCTTTCTCTCTCCCGCTAGCACAAGTATCACTTCTACCCGTTACACTACACTTCTAAAGAAACCTCATTTACATTGAGGGGAATAGGTGAGAAGAGAATACAAAGAATATGGAGGTATAATGCTGGACACGCAGGTCCAATTAATAAATCAAATTTATTACAACAATTTCTAAAATTGTCTCACTCATCTAATATCCATCTGATATACATTATTCATGCATCGCAACCATGTATTCACACAAGCATGTTATCAATCAATCTAATCAAATTAATTGATCTGATAATTAGTGACCATCCAATGTTCAAAAAATGATTTGATTTTGCGCGAGTCAAACTCGTTTTGCGAATAAGTACTCAAAGTACGAATTCTCGAATTAAATTAAACTACATAATTAAATCCAATTGAATATGCATTTAATTCTAATTCGCTTATTTAATTCCAAATTAAACATTACACTTTAATAATAAACCTTTTACGACTTAAATTCCAAATTTAATCGTTACGGGTCTCAAAGCTCGATTAACGTCCAACGTCAATTTAATTAAAGTCCAATGGGCTTTTAATTAATTTCTCAAGGCGTGGACTTTTGGTCTACTCGAGTCGAACCCAATAACCAAAGTCCAATCCGGGAGTTACCTCATAAGCCCAGAAATCAATTTAGGCCCATTAGGCCCAAGTAAACTTTAAAGGTCCATTAGTCGCATTTGGGCTTTATGGAAGCGGTTTTGGGCCCAATTGGATCCAATCCATTTGGCATAAACCTAACTTGGTACAATCAAGCCCAATAAGCCCAATAACAACATTACAAGCCCAAATCCAATTTTAAGGCCCAATATAATTAAATTACCAAATTCCAAATTCCCAATTTAATTACATTAAGTGTATTACATAATTAATCACCCAAATTAACATTTCTAAAATATTAATTTACACAATCAATCATGCTCAATTAATATTAAATCATGTCCAAAATAATTTAATTAAAATCAAACCCAAATACATGCTCAAAGTCTCGACTTTGGAGGGATTTTATATCCAATTTCAAATCCAATCCAATTGAATCAAATTAAACATTAAATCAATATCCCCAAATGATTTCCAACACATCCAATGATCAAAAAGCAAAAATCACCAAGACATTTAGGGTTATCAACCATTCGGCCAACTCATAAAATTTGGGGAAATTTGTTCCAAACAACATTTCATCAAATTGATCCAATCAATCATCAATTAAAACACATTTAAGCATAATAATTCATCCAATTTCATTATACATACTCAAAATCAATTTTACCCAAATTTTAAGCCCTAATCATTTCCATGCTTTAACCTTGCTCAAGATACCATTGTTGGTGTTTGCTAAGGTCCCAATATCATTAAATAAGCATGAAACAAGTGCGAATACAAATCAACGAAGTTGCGGAATACTTACATCGATTGGTTGAGCGACGCGGCAAGCAAAAAAAAATTGATTTCTGCTCGGTAGTGGACTGCACAGCTCACTGGTTATTTTCGGCCATTGGAGGTCATCTTCCAAGCTCCAAGCTTCGTCAAACGATTCCCGACTCATGGGTGGACTTCCCTATCACATTCGCATGTCTCTCGGAGTGCTAGCTCTCGATGATTTTGCCGCAAAATCATCACACTGGCTTCCCTTCACTGTCTCGGCTTTGTGCAGAAACTAGAAGAATTTTCAGCCCATTGGGCGTGAAAATGAGAGGAGAGAGGAGGAGAGAAAGTTGTGTGTGTTGTTAATTCAATTGTGTATCAAATACAAAAATTATTAAAAGTCAAATACCTAAATCAAATAAAGGTAAATAGCTTTTAATTAATCCAACAACTCACATAAACCATCACACTTGAGTGTCAAACACTCAAACATCAACTCACATCAAGTCACATCAATCAATCAATCAATGGTTACATCACTCAAAGTGACATGATTTGACGCTTGATGTGACGCTAGATGCGACTAGCGATTTGACGCTTGATTTGACTTGCGTGCCGCACTCGAATTCGAAATACGAATGCGCTCGCAAACAATCCCGGGCTCGGGTTCGCTAATTCCAAATTATCAAATTTTCCGTTGCGACGTAATTAAATGATTACGCCTAGCGAAGTCACTATTCACGTCGCTAACGAATTAATTCTAAATTAATTCGTTCGCCCAAATTAAAATCTAATTTCAATTCCGCGTCGAAATCTAATTTCGTTTAATATATCAAATATATTAATTAATCGATTAATTCCAAATTAACCGTTATCTCTCTTTAAATGATATTTTATCCCAGATAAAATATCTCCGCAATTAATCCCAGATTAATAAAAGTGCGAGTCATACGTCATCGGTGAATTTTCGGGAAGCGACCCATGAGATCCCCAGATATGTTGGCAGTAAATTCGGTCGTCGGACTATCCGAACACGTAAGTACCTCGTACTACGTTTATACCGATTTAAAAGACAAGGTTGGCTTCTAGCAAAGCGCCATGCCTACCCAATTCTCCAGAAATATCCTTACAGGAATAAAGGATCTATATCAGGGGTAGTATACGCAGTATTGCGTATTTCTGTCCAGTATCGGATGATCACGTGCTGGGCCTGGGGCTGGAATTGCGTCTGCCCCGTACGAAGCACATGTCGGATGTCTGGTAAGTAGTCTCTATATTCGGATAAACATGCCCTTGTCATTTTATCCCGATGACTGCAGTACTTAAGAGTACTAGTACCGTATCCTACGTGATCATCATCTCCATATGACTGAAGTGATACTTCCGTCTTGACATCACACCCAACACACTACGATTCTCAATATACCCAGCATAGGCGTACACAGAATCTGTTAAATCCCTGGACGACCGCAACCAAAGTATATTGATTGTCGCAAGTATTAGCGGTGCAAGTCTCAGGTTAAGACCAAATACACCTACCCTGATTCCGGACTTCCATAGACACATAGTCATACTACCAATGGAATTCCGAGAGGGTCTATCCAGAGCGAAGCTGTTTCCCGTACCATCGGTAAAACACAACCTCCTATTACACTTGCATGAGTATCATATACCCAAATATATGAGAACTATACCGTTGTGCCCTCACAACGCGCACAAGTGTAATACTAGTCTTTTACGTATTTATCGATGTCCAATCTCAATAATACTCTGACTATGGATATTTAATGATTTATCCTTCGTGGACTGATATTGTCTCATATCATTCTCAATCCATGAACAAATCATAGGGACCTCCTATCATTTATATATCTAGGTGATCTAATCACAAATGATAAGAGAGCAAACTCATTTGTCACATAGTTAATTTGTACAACAACACCATGATCTGTACAAATAGTGACGCTATGGGTCATAATTATCCAATAATGGGGATGTTCTCAGTCGACCGAACATGTTTGAAATCCATGTTAATATTCATTCTACTGATTAAAAATGGTCAATGGAGTCTTAATGTCGTCTTGACTCTACATGATCCATGGGGAGTGCTCCCATTGAGTGAACCGGATGAGGGCCAGGAAGTCATCCACTCGACTGGTCCTGAATGGGAATCTAATCGTGCCTACATGTCGTTTGGACTGTCTAGATCAAATGAAGGTCCAGGTCTTCAACTTGACTCAATCATGAGCCAATTGGGGAAGGTTCATATTGACTGGACCCGATGAAGGCCATTAGATCATCCATTCGATTGGTACCGAATAGGAACTTACTCGAGTCTACATGTCGTCTGGACCAGATGAAGGTCCAGGTCTTGAACTTGACTCAATCATGAGCCAATTGGGGAAGGTTCATGTCGACTGGACACAATGAAGGCCAGGAGATCATCTATTCGATTGGTACCGAATAGGAACCTAATCGAGTCTACATGTCATCTGGACTAGATGAAGGTCTGGTCTTGAACTTGACTCAATCATGAGCCAATTGGGGAAGGTTCCCGTCGACTGGACCCGATGAGGGATAAAAGATCATCCACTCGATTGGTACCGAATATGAACCTAATCGATTCTACATGTCGTCTGGACTAAATGAAGATCCAGGTCTTGAACTTGACTCAATCATGAGCCAATTGGGGAAGGTTCCCGTCGACTGGACCCGATGAGGGATAAAAGATCATCCATTCAATTGGTACCGAATAGGAACCTAATCGAGTCTACATGTCGTCTGGACCAATTGAAGATCCAGGTCTTGAACTTGACTCAATCATGAGCCAATTGGGGAAGGTTCCCGTCGACTGGACCCGATGAGGGCCAGGAGATCATCCACTTGATTGGTACCGAATATGAACGTAATCGAGTCTACATGTCGTCTGGACCAGATGAAGGTCCATAACTTGAACTTGACTCAATCATGAGCTAATTGGGGAAGGTTCCCGTCGACTGGACCCGATGAGGGCCAGGACATCATCCACTCAATTGGTACTGAAAAAGGAACCTAATCGAGTCTACATGTCATCTAGACCAGATGAAGGTCCAGGTCTTGAAGTTGACTCAACTCGCGACAACGCGTCAACCTACAACGTTAATATTATACCATTGAGTGGGTTTATCGAGTAGGCCAAGTAATGGAACTTTGTATGTCGTTTGGACAAGGTACTCTTCGTGATAATATTACAGAGGAACCCATCCGACTATATTCTTATTGGGCTTCGAGTGATTCTTATTTTCCTCGATTTCCTAAATTATAATAAATGTAGCGTTAATACCGATGGATTTTTGGTGGGAAAACGAGGCGCCAAAAATGAGAGGATTATAAGAAGACTTGAAGATAGGCTCATTTGCCTCATTTCCAAATTTCTTCTCGAGTAGCAAGGGTTGGGGCTCCCCACGATTTAAGGTATTCCTCGCATCTCCCTTTATGTTCTTTAGATCTTCAAGCTGTTCATAGAGAGATTCATCATGTTCTTGGTTAGATTAGGCATAATGATCTTTATGAGTTTTGGTGAAGTAATAGGATCGTGTTTATGTGAATCTAGGGTTTGATCTTCTGAGATATTAATTTTAGGTTGCCTCGTGGTTTGCAGAGTGAATGAATATATCGTCTGAGAGTTGTTCAGCCTCAAGTGATACACCAATAGAATTGTGTGTAGACCCGCCTTTGCAGGTCATTTCCCCTTTTAGGATGTATGGTATGGACGTATTAAGTAAGGGTGACGAAGATGTGCTGACTGTCGCGTCGATAGAGGACCCATTTGGTATCCCTAATGACGTCCCCCCTCTATTAATAATCCCAGCGGAATCGGGCGGAGAACCCAGTATCAGCGAGCCGACCAATGTATTAACTAAGAATCTTCTTAGTAGAATAACCGAAAGGGCCATGAGGGAGATGAAGATAAAGTATCGGTTTCCCAATTCGATTCAAGTGAGATTAGCTTCTTCGAGAGAACGAATCAATTATAGGATCCCTGGGTGGATTGGGTTTTACGAACGTCCCTTTGTAGATGGGTTTAGGTTCCTAATTCCTAGCCTTGTATGGGAAGTATTAGATCACTATAGGATTGCTCTCTCCTAAATAATGCTAAATACATGGATGGTCTTGATGTCGGTTGAAGTTTTGACTTTTGAGTTGGGGGTTAGATTTGGAGTAAAAGACCTTCTCTACACCTATTACATGAAGAAACACGTAGTCGAAAAGGGAAGATACCATTTGTTCCTTCGACACAAAAGGGAACATCTGATGTCAAGATTGACCACAAACGATCGGGGGGGATGGAAAAAAGCCTTTTTTTTAGATGAGATGGTGTATTTTGGTCGACTGGGTCTGGTCGAATCCCTGAGTGTTGGGATATAATGAGTGAGTGTTATTCTTACTCCTTTTTTATATTTGGTCTGAAAGCTCGTAATATCTCTAACATTCTTAAACCAACCCTTTTGCAGGTTCGAACCAGAATCGTAACTTCGACGTGATGCCTAGGGTTGTAGCGAATATGAATTATATGTTGAGTATTCATGCGCCTGAGAGGAATTGGAGGGTGGTTTTGGAGGAGAAAAGATTAAGGTTAACTCCGTTGTGGAATGAAGTTTTCTACCCGGAAGGTACCCATTTGCCTCTGACCAAACATATATTGACAGTCTTTCTCATAGCCTGGTCGTGTCGGCTCCTCTACGAGGGAACTTTCTTTTTACAGACTCTAACCCACGAGGAAAATTTATACGCAGTGGAGAGGATGTCGAGCCAGTTTAGAATCCCTTCAGTCGAAGAAATGCTCGAAATGAGGAAGAAGAATAAAGCCGAATGGAAGGAAATTGAAGTGGTTCCTGAACCCCAGCCGCCAAAGAATGATGCCCCACCCGCCCTCCCAATGGAAGCCGCTCGTAAAACATCGATTGGGTTGGGGCATTCCTCGAAGAAAAGGAAGCAGTTGACGGACCTCGAAGAGGATCCGGAGAATATTGTGATCAATATCCCAATAAGCACGACCGTTATGTCGGATCCGTCCAGTTTGTCCGGGTTTGCTGAGGGATTACAGCTAGAGGAGGATGAATGTCAAATGTTGACATTAGGGCTGCTGGAGGCTGCAAAGAGAGTTGTCGCTCGAAACTACGAGGTAAAAAATTCTTGAACTCACAAGTCTCATGGATTATGTCATTAACATTTTACCATTCTATTGTAAACTCTGGAGTACGCCATCTTCCAACAGAAATATGTGGAAGCTAGTCTTAAGAATTCGAGAGAAATAGAGAAGGTGAATGCATCATTGCGAAAAGAATTGGCAGAAGCTAAAGCTGATTTGTACGATTCAAAGAAGAAAGAGAAGGACGCTGAGAGCGAAGCCAAGGCCGTAAAAGCCACACTGGAGATAACATCGACTGAATTGGAGGCCTATAAGGAAAGCGTTGAAGTGTTGGAAGGTCAGAAGGTTGAGTTGCTGGATAGGCTATAATGAGTGGCCATTGAAGACATTGTAAAAGACAGGTGCCTCCTCATGAAGCAATACTTATCTGGAGATCACAACACTTGGAACCCTAAAAAATGGATCACACTGGGTGAGAGGCTAGAAGCTGGGCTCTCTTAATCGATTGAGGACACCGAGGCCGAAGGAGGGCAAGAGGTCAGTTCCAAAGAAGTGGTTGTTGAATAGACTGAAAGAGTTGTTGTCGAGACATTTGAAGAGGTTTTGATGGCCGGTGATCCAGTTGAGAAAGTTACTGAGGTCGCCATGGAAGAGTCTAGACCAGAGCAGCCTGTGGAGACTGATCCAATCACTCAGCCTGTTGATCCGGTCGCACCCGTCGAAGGCCAAGAAGCTTGATATACTTAGTGTTTTTTTAACCTTTTGTAACATTGGCCGGTGTATAAACAATTTTCTTATTTTCAATGTAAATCTCTATTTTCGTCTGGATGTAGATGCATAATCTATTTATCCTCTGATTGGAGTCGGATTGTCAAAATGTAATGCATTAAATTCAAAACCAAACTTTAGCGGAATTACAAAAAACACACAAAAAATGATACGCATGCCCTCTAATCGTAGGACTGCGATTTGTTGAGTGATCCATAGTTACCAGATATGATTATTATCTATAGAATTTCCTAAGGTGAATAGCATTCCAACTGTTCTTGATATGTCGACCATCTTCGGTTTTCAGTTTATAGGCTTCATGACCTACAACTTTTGTGATGATATACAGATCTTCCCATGTATGACCGAGTTTCTCATCCTTAACTTCTTTCGTATTCTGAAAGACTTTCCGTAGGACCCAATCTCCTTCTTTGAATGTTCTACTCCTCACGTTTTTGTTGAAGTACTTAGACATCCTCTGTCGATATGCTGCAAGTCGTATGGATGCGTTCTCCCTAAGTTCGTAAATAGTATCGAGTCTGTTGGTAAAAAGTTGTCTATTAATTTGCTCGTCTGCCCATTGGTATCGAGGCCAAAGAACATTACAGTCGGTGGAAATGACCGCTTCAGCTCCAAAGGTCAGGGAGAACGGGGTTTCCCCAGTCAAAGATCTCACACTCGTTCGGTACGAGCATAAGACCCCTGGGAGTTCGTCCGCCCACGCTCATTTTGCTTTCTCCAATCTATTCTTCATGATATTCATTATGGTTTTATTGGAAGACCCGGCTTGATCGTTGGCCTGTGGGCAGTGTGGGGTGGAGAAACTTAGTTTGATTCCCTAAGTTTTGCAAAAATCTTGGAAGCGATGACTGATGAATTGGGAACCATTTTCAGTAACGATCTCTCTGGGTAGGCTGAAACGACAAATGATGTTCTTCCATAAAAAGCTATGTACCTCCTTGTCCCTTATCCTCGCGAAGGCTTTTGCTTCGATCCATTTAGAGTAGTAATCTGTCATTGCCAGCATGTAAACTCGTTATCCCGAGGCGACGGGAAGTTTCCCCACAATGTCAATTCCCCACTTCATGAATGGCCAATGGGATAAAGTATTATTGAGTTTCTCTGGTGGGAGATGGGAGACTGGGGCGAACCTTTGACATTTCTCACATTTACGAGCAAAGTCAATAGCTTCGGCTCTCATTATTGGCCAATAGTACCCGGTAGTGTGGGCTCGACACGCAAGACTTCTTCCTCCGGAGTGATTTCCACATTCCCTCTCGTGTAGTTCGGCTAACACATAACGCACTTCTTCGGGAGCAATGCATTTGAGGTAGGGTCCGGAAACTGATCTTCTCAAAAGCTAATTGTCATAGAGAGTGAACCGTGCAGCTTGTCGTTGAATCTTTCGAGTTTCCACCTTATCTATCGGTAGTGCGTCATCCTCCAAGTACTTGATCAAATGAGACATCCACTAGTCGACTTGGTCGATGGAGAAAATGACTCCAGCCTCTTTTTTGGCGATGGCGGGCCACTATAGGTACACTACTGGTATAGCCCAAATATTATTTCCTTGTATGGTGGACCCGAAAGTAGCCAAGGCATCCACGTGAGCGTTCTCTGTTCTGGAAATTTGTGAGATTGCAAAAGATTCTAGTGTGGACTGGATTTCTTTCACCTTCGATAAGTAGGCTGCCATTTGGGATCCGCGAGCTTGATAAGATCCTTGGAGTTGGTTGACCACTAATTGAGAGTTTGATGTCGCCTCAACCTTTTTCGCTCATAGTTCCTTAACCAGTGTTAATCTGGCTATCAATGTTTCGTACTCGGTCTCATTGTTGGTAGTCTTTAAGCCGAATTTAATCGCTTGCTGTATGATGTCGCTTGTAGGAGTAGTGATCAAAACTCCTAATCCGGATCCATGTCTGCTCGATGATCAGTCGACTACAAGTTTCCATATATCAGTTGTCTGGATACAATGCACCACTTTTTCTGCATCGGCTTGTAGGCTGGGGCTGAAGTCTGCCATGAAATCTGTAAGAGCTTGAGATTTGATGGCAGTTCACGGCTGATACGTGATGTCATATTCTCCAAGTTCAATAGCCCATTTGGTTAGTCTGCCAGAGAGTTCGGGCTTGTGAAGTATGCTCCTCAGTGGGTAGGTGGTGTAAATGGTGATTGGATGGCTCTGAAAGTATGGATGTAGCTTCCTCACCGCCGTTACCAGGGCAAGAACCAGCTTTTCCATTTGAGCGTATCGTGTCTCCGGATCAAGTAGTGTTTTACTTACGTAGTAGACTGGGAGTTGCTGCCCTCCTTCTTCCCTAATCAACACAGCGATGGCCGCTCGTCCTGAGACTCCATGGTAGAGGAACAACCTTTTATTGTCGTTTGGTTTGGACAAGAATGGTGGTGTGGTCAAGTATTCTTTGAGTCTTTTTAAGGCCTCTTCGCAGGCTGGGGTCCATTCGAAATTCTTTGCCTTCCTGAGGGTGGAGAAAAACAAGAAACTCTTATCAGTAGACTTGGAGATGAACCTGCTTAGAGCTGCGATCCTTCCCGCAAGTCGCATGACATCTTTTGGGTTCGTTGGGGAGGGAATGTTGAGGATGGATTTTATCTACTCCGGGTTGGCTTCAATGCCGCGTTGAGTGACTAGGTATCCAAGAAATTTCTCTGAGGCTACTCCGAAGACGCACTTGGTGGGGTTCAGCTTTATCCCGTACTTCTTCATCACATCAAATGCCTCCCCCAAGTGTTCTAAATATTGTCTGGCTTGCAACGATTTTACTAACATGTCATCTATGTAGACTTCCATGATTTTTCCAATTTGGTGGGAGAATATTTTGTTGACAATGCGTTAATAGGTGGCCCCAGCATTCTTAAGTCCGAATGGTATTACCTTATAACAGTAGACTCCTCTATTTGTGACAAAGGCCATTTTTTCCTGGTCGTTAGGGTGCATGAGGATTTGGTTGTATCCTGAGTACGCGTCCATGAAACTTAGTAATTCATGCTCAGCTGTAGCATCAACCATTGAGTCGATATGAGGGAGTAAGGAAGAATCTTTCGGACAAACTTTGTTCAAGTCTGTGAAATCAATGCAGATTCACCATTCTTCTTACGTACCACCACGACGTTAGCGAGCCATTCCGGGTACTGAACCTCTCTAATGGCCACATTTCCAATAACTTTTGAACTTCCTCATTGATCACTTGGTTTCTTTCTGGAGCGAACTTCCTCCTCTTTTGTTTGATAGGTGGGTAGTCTAGATCCACATGTAGCTCGTGGGTAATCATCTATAGGTCTATTCCTGTCATATCTTCATTGGACCAAGTGAAACAGTCGTGTCGTTCTTTGAGGAAATCAATCAATTTGGCGCGTAGTGCGGGATCGAGGTTGGCCCCTACTTGGGCTTTATGGCCTGGGTAGAGTTGATGAATTTGGACCTCATCGAGCTCTTTGACTTTGGGAGAGTCAGTGTTAATTCGACAAGATCCCTCCTGTAATTGTTATGCTGACTGGGATTTTACTTTCAGGGTCGTTTGGTAGCAACTTCTGGAAGCGAGTTGGTCTCCTTTGATTTCTTGGACACCCCATTTGATAGGAAACTTCAGCACCTGGTGATAGGTAGACGAAACTGCCCTCATGTCGTGAATCAAAGGTCGTCCCATTATCAGGTTGTAGGTTGAAGGGTAGTCCAGGACCAGAAATATGGTTATTTTGTTGACCATGCATGCGTATACTGGAAGAGAGATCTCCCCCAATGTGAATTTTTATTCCCCGCTGAAGCCAATCAAAGCCGTCGATCGATGATTTATTTTCTCCAATCCTCATCCCATGTCAGTGAGGGCGGTCAGGAAGATGATGTTGGTTGATGACCCTGTGTCGACTAGCACTCTCTTGATCATGAAGTTGGCCACTTGCAAGGATATCACTAATGCGTCATGATGGGGATTTTTATGACTGGATACTCTGTCGTCACTGAATTCAATTGCCAAATTGGAGTAGTCTCCCACTATCATCACCGAGGGGTGCGAGGCGACAGTAGTTGACATCCTAGTGTGTCGCTTCACCACGGAATAAGAGATCCCACTGACTTCTGATCCGAGATGAAGTTGACAGTGTTATTTATCGATGGGGGTGGCAATGGTCCATCTTTTTGCTCTCATCTGTCGTCTCTCCTTGCTATGACTGCTTTCCCTTTCTCCGTGAGCATCTCTTTCAAATGCCCTTTATTCAGCAGCTCCAATACTTCCAATCTCAGTGCTACACAATCAGCAGTCGTATGGCTGTAGTCCCGGTGGAATTCGCACCACCTACTAGTGTCTTTCCTAGCAGAGCCTTCCTTGGAGGGAGGAGGCCACTTTACTTCGCTTCCCATCTTTCTGAGGACTGAGACAAGTTCACCCGGTGATATGGTGAAGCTATAGTCTGGGAGTCTAGGGGTGCCATGAGAGGCTTTCTCTCTGATGTTGAACGGGGATGGTATGCGACTGGGGCCCCTGTCGAGAGGACGAAGATCTCTTCCTCGATAGGTTCTTTGGTCGACAGTCTGCTGGCCCCTCCTACCAACTTCTTTCGGTCGTTTGATTAGGTACGTCATCTTCTCCCCTTGTAGACTGGAGAAACTCTCTCGTTTTGTTCCTTTTATCTTCTTCCCATCTAATTTTTGTTCGATCCTTGGCTATTGCTTGATCCATGGTGTAGCATCGATTTTTGGTCAACTTCTTGTAGAGCGCGCTGTCAGCCATCAACCCATTCCTAAATGCTTCCACTGCCCTCGGCTGATGAAGGTATGAGATAGTGATTCTCTCCTTGTTGAAGCGTGCCACGTAGTTTCGCAAAGATTTTCCCTTCCGTTGTTGGATGGCGTTGAGGTCATATGTGGTCTTCTCGAGTTTGCAAGAGCTAGCAAAGTGTTCCACGAACTTGTAAGCCAATTCTTGGTATGACCCAATTGATCATAATGGTAGATTGATAAACCATATGAGGGCTGGGCCCGCCAATGTCTCACTGAACCCTCTACACATGCCAGCCTTCATTTGATGCGGAGCCATGCCTGTGGATATCATCTTATACTTGTAGTGAATTATATGGTCGTCTGGGTCAGTTGATCTATCGTACAACTTCATATCGGGTGGACTAAATTTCCGCGGAAGTTCGACTGAATTGATCGTTCCCACGAAATAGGTATCAGAAATTGTACATGCTCTGCTTCTCTTCAAAGGTAGTCTGACTCTCGGCAGGCTTGATAGAATTGCCTCCTTGAATTCCTGAATCTCTTTACGCATGGATGAAGCGGTATGATGTGTCTAATCGACTAGCGGAATATATTGATTCCTTTATTGAATAGTTGGATAACCTTCGGGTGGAGGAATGTCGTCTGTTTCATTGTCGAGCGTCTCCATCAAGTTGGATTGACGGTCTGGACGATTGGGAGGGTCCGTGATTCCTCTTTATCTGGAGGTGGATGAAATATGTTTCAACTGTCTTTAGAGGTCGCTATTAGAACTCTTCATGGCTGAATTCTCTTTTGTCAAAACTCGCAGTCGTTCTTAGAGGATGGATAACTGGCTAGCTAGATGATCTGATTGCTCGCTGCTCGAAGCCATAGTTATGTTTGCAAGTCCCGTATACTAAGTGGCGCTTGTTTGCTATAAATCGTTAAGGCCCCACGGTGGGCGCCAAATTATAGACGATGGTTTTCACCTGAGGTCCACAATCGAGATTTCATAGAGATGACACTATCGATCCGACAAAACAAGAGGTAGAGTGAGCGTGTAGGGTCTACCTACCGGTGTGGTGGATGTCGTAGGCACTACGAAGCCCAAGTCAGTAATGAAAATGAGCTACTAATACAATAAGAGGAGAAGCAAGGTCAGAGACTACCTTGATCCCCGTGAACTGCCGTGAGGGCGATGTGTCGTAAGTTTAGTTGGTTTTGGAGAGAATATCTAAGCTGAGGGTTGTAATTCTTCTGGTTTCTGCCCCATGTTTGTAGATTACATCTTCTATGTATATGCACTTGAGAGGTGTGCATATTTAATGCATTTAATTGTCTGTCCGTTGGATGCTGGAAACGGATGATCCATGAAGGGGGAGTTATGAGTCCGATTGTTTCATCGGTTTGGCAAATGAAGAGTTATGATACCATTTTGGTAAGATATTTTCTTGGGTATAGGCTTGTGAAACAACTTGTACCAATATAGGCTTTACAAAAATGGGCTTTCTCTGAGGGTTGTGGATTTTTTAGACTGATGGGTGATGAGTGTTGGGCCTCTCTTTGTGTGTGGGCCTGAGATGGCAATTAGGGCCCGAGTCTTATTCTGGGTACTGTTAGGGGGAATTGGGGCACATTTGGTTTTGGGCCTGAAGCGAAAAGTCAAGAATGCTCTTAACCCAAATTAGGCCCGTACAGGTAGTAGTGGATCGATTTTCTAAATCTGCTCATATTCTGCCGATTCAAGTTACATGGGGACCAGAGAGACTATCTAAATTATATGTGGAGCATATTGTACGATTACATGGTGTACCCTTATCGATTGTATTAGATGGAGATGCCAGATTTACTTCTCATTTTTGGCAGAGTTTCCAGAATTCTATGGGATCAAAGATTTCAATGAGCACCGTCTTCCACCCTCAGACCGAAGGCCAGTCAGAGTGGACTATTCAGACGTTAGAAGATTTGCTGAGATCATGTGTCTTGACATTCACTAGGAGTTGGGATGAGCATTTTCATTTGATCGAGTTTACCTACAACAATAGCTTTCAGGCTGGTATCGGCATGGCTCCGTTTGAGGCTTTGTATGAGAGGAGATGCATGACCCCTGTTTGTTGGGGCGAGGTTGGAAATAGACAGATTCATGTCTCAGACTTGGTAGATATGACATCAGAAAGGATCAGACTGATCCGAGCTAGACTGTTAGAAGTTCAGAGTCGACAGAAGATTTATGCCGACAGAAGAATAAAAGACCTTGAGTTCTAAGTGGGGGATAAAGTCTTTTTGAAAGTCTCTCATTGAAATGGAGTTTTGAGATTTAGCTGGAAGGAAAAGTTGGCACCGTGCTATATTGGTCCTTTTGAGATTTTGGAAATAGTGGGTAAAGTGGCATATCATCTGGCATTGCCACCAGATTTGGAAAGAATTCATAAAGTGTTTCATATATCCGTGCTGAAGAAGTATATACCAGACCTTTCTCATATTTTGGAGAGTCAACCGGTGGAGTTGAGCGAGAACCTGGCTTATGAAGAAAAGCATGTGACTTATCCAGACGTATTCCTCTTGTGAAGGTCTCAAGGTCATGTGGTCTAATCATCACATTCAGGAGGCAACTTGGGAAATGGAACAGGATATGAGAGAGGAATATCCAGAGCTATTTGAGGATTGAGAAATTTCGATGACAAAATTTTTGTAAGGAGGGTAGATTGTAATAACACATTCACTTATGGAAAGCATTATCATAGCTACCATTGTCTTTTTGTTTTTAACTTCCAACACACTCATATTATCATCACATATCATGTCTCCTAATGATCAAAAACAAACAAACATACACACACCCCCTAACCATACTAACATCTAATTACACTCATCACACCTTTGTTTGTTTAAATTCCATTTAAGTTGGGAGAGTAGACTGCATTAAAGAATTTCCAGAGAGCATTGTGAGCAATTTTAGAGAGATTTAGAGAGAGAAATCGAGAGCAATTTAGAGAGTATTCCTAGAGAGAGAAAATTTATAGACAGGGAGAGAAAGAGATTTTTCGACGTCGTCCGATCTCCATTTTTCGACAATTGACCATATCTGGAGAATCCCCTAAAATAGACGAATCCAACGCCGTCGGACCACCGCTGTGATTCCCATCCACGCACCCCACGCACCGCATGCTGCCGTTGCCACGCGCTCTATGCTCCGCCGTGCGTGAATGATACCTCCCGGACTAGAATCTTCCCCTCGTCGAGATACGTGAGTTGACACTTCATTTGCCCATATTGGATATTC
The DNA here is from genome assembly GCA_019454045.1 of Zanthoxylum bungeanum. NCBI lineage: Eukaryota > Viridiplantae > Streptophyta > Magnoliopsida > Sapindales > Rutaceae > Zanthoxylum > Zanthoxylum bungeanum. The sequence goes on from SKCR01038003.1 coordinate 46,584, forward strand.
GTTTGTTGAGAAACGAGCAAAATACGATAGTTATCGGTGTTTAACCGATCGTCAATAACCGCCATGTTTCAGCCCCTACCACCACCATCACCGTCATCCTTGAGATATTTTCTGACCAGCGGCTCCTTCGTTGTGAGATTTGGAGGTCGTTGGAGCTTGGTACGTGATTATTACCGTTTTAGGGGTGTAAATGATAGAATTTGAAAGTTTTAGACTTAATTGTATATTTGCATTATTAAGAGGGTAATTCCATAAATTCTGGTTTTCAGGGGTTAATAAGTAATATTTAAGAGTTTTAGGACTATATGGACATATTAGAAAAGTTTAGGGGCTAGAATGGAAATTTAGAAAGTTTAGGGGTAAAATCATAATTTTGGAAAAATTGAGGGACCTGATCGTAATTTTATATTTTTCAGATTTTAAGTGATGATATATACGTATTAAGGACTTTTGTGTGGATAGAGATAAGTACAATGCACGATGATTCTCTTGACATAATATTGGAGAGATATTCAGTGACTTGTAAAATTTGTGAATGTACTATTTGTGCATATTTGTTTGACTTGTATGACATATAGAATACTCGAGCTAAAGAAGTCTGCGAACCTCTTTCTAGGGTTGGGCCCGCTCTAGGGAGGGGGTCGTGACACCACGCCTCTTGGGGACTATAAATGTAATACTGCAACTTTAGATTAAAAAAATTTATTTTAAAGGAGATATGAGAATTTTCGAATAATTAAAAGGGTTTATAAGGGATCCGAACCCCGAATAATTATCAATTTTATTTAAAAATAAACTTAAGTCATTTAAAATATATATGTTAAATTAAGTCAATATCATCGACATTATAACACACCAATTACAAAATTATGCATTGACGTACTCATAATCAAAATGAGTTTAAATTAAAATAGGTTGAAATCGGAATAATAAATCGAAATCAGAATAATTTTTTTACTTAGTTGTAGGAATTATAATCGGAATCAAATAATATTCATATTGATGTGTTTACTTTATCTACTAATCGGACGGAATTGTTAACAAGTTATGAAAATGCCTTAGTTAAAATTACATATTATTTTATTAATTAATGGTTATTATTTTTATTTATTTACTTTTTATTAAATATTAATTTATTAATTAATAAAAAATTTATTAACAATTATTACTATTTATTACTAATTTATTATTTATTTAATTAATTAAATATTTAATTGGTAATAAATTATGATTTTGTTATGATTAACGTTAGTAATATTATATTATTATTTAAATAGAAAGGGGTAATTTTGAAATTTATAAAATACATGAAGAGTAAAAAAAGAGTTTAATATTCTCAATTTTCACATGAATTGAGAATTTAATTCCTCATTTCCAATTTTGATAGGTCCCGCCAAATTGATTCTCATTTCTTAAACACATTTAAATAATTAAACACCAAAAATCACGTATATTTCTCATTCTCGTTCCCCAACTCATCTCATTAAGTAAGCACACCATATAAATCATCACTAAAATTATTTCCGTCAATCTTTAGAATACTATAACAAAAGGAAAAAAGTTTTTTATACATATCAAATAATACTTAAATTAAGGACAAATAAATTGCTATAATTATAAATTTCACTAAACTAATTCTATATTTTGACCAAGTTTCATTTAAGTCATCATATTATCTATTATTTATATGTTTTTTAAAAATATTAGAATACTTAATTTATATTTACATCCATATTAATGGAATTAAAAATTCACCAAAAATTTGTTTAAAAAAAAAAAATTAGGAGGATGGAAAGGGATAATGATTGCAACTAATCCCTATTCCTTCCCTTAATAATAAACGGGTACTAACAATCCTGGTATTCATTTAAGAAGTTATTTAAGTCATCATATTATATGACAAATTTAATTTAATTCATCACATTATCTATTATTATATGTTTTTTAAAAATATTAGAATACTTTATACTTACATCCATACTTATTGGAATTAAAAGTTTCACTAAAAATTAGAAAAATTAGGGGATGGGAAGGGAGGTTGATTGCACCTAATCTCCATGATTAACAATCCATGTCTCCATCTATAATGTTAAGTTTTTAATTATTTTTCATCTCAAATCCTAAATATTAAAGAGGAGAGTCTCCATCGCTTTTATAGAAATTAACACTCATATCACTTTTATAGAAATTATTATTTACTTGGTGGATCATTATTGATTCGATCATAAATAGGATGAGAACAAGGCTCAAATGCTTGTAAAATTATTCCTCAAGACCATGAGAACATAATCTAAGGCTATAATTACTAAGCCCGTGAAATTAATAATTACATAATTTTTTTTTATTTATTCACACTATCTTAAAGAATCGAACCCAAAATCTATTAAATAGAGTATGATGACTTGATAAAGAGAGTTAACAATTGTTATCTATAGTTAATAATGATGTGAAAACAGAATAAAACAAAAGGGATAGAGTGGTCTCATGAGTCATAAAGCAATTACCAAAAACAAGAAAAGGCATAAACTGGACATTCATGACTGATCACGTGATATTATTTGCTTATTTTTTGAAACAAAGCATACGGATTTCAATTTCAAGCTACAGAATGCATGCATGACAAGTGTTCTTAATATTGTCAAATCATTATTTTTCTATTTAACCATGCTGCTGCACAAAACGATTCTTGTCACCTCAGCACAACTCCACTTTTTGTAAAGAAACAAACTTTATTAAAAATAAAGAAACACTTTGATCACTTTTTTTTTTTTTAATCAGAAAGGACTATCATTTCTTTACTCTTTCTTATGATTATACGCTCCTGGCTGGCTGCTGGCGTTTTCAAAACAGTGTGTTCATGTCGTAGTAAGTATATTAAGATTCATCCCGAGGGACGCAGTCTAACTATTTGAGTTTAAAATTTTATCTTAAAAATCACAGGTTTAAGTTATGGGTAGCACTCTTTTAATAGTATAGGATTGCACTGATTTATCCACTCATTTATATCGATATGGATGATGTAAAATTTCCTCAATATTCAAAAATCAAAATATGTTAAGACTTACAATCTGAAGTATTATAATCAAAATATGTGATAGATTCATATTCGATTCGTATATTAAACAAAACCTAATATCAGGATTCGTATTGAATACTAATATTCGTTTTAGTCATTATATTATTTAATAACATAATTTACCATAATTTATTACATTATTTTTTCATAAATATATACATATGAAATATGTAATATGTAATATGTAATTAATATATTTATTAAAAATATCTCACCAAATATCGACGATATTCTTTTTCTTAGGGAAATTAGCCATAATTTCTCAAATCTTAATTGAAAAATAACAATAACTAGTAAAAGAAAATAATAAAACGAATTATAAACGAATAAACGAATCAATGGGCTTAAATTCGTATTCGATTCGTTTAATAAATGAATCAAATCGAATTGACTCATTTATTAAACGAAACCATTTTTCCAAACCCGTGTTCGCTTTAAAGCGAATCGGATCGAATGAATAAACAAATCATAACTCAAATTGCCACCCCTAGAATTTATCCATCGAACAAACCTCCACAACTATGAATTTTCTTGGTAAGTGGAACCACGCAAACTCAGCAAAAGACAAACAACCATGGAGATAGGGATTTACGTGGATCGATGGAGAGTGTCTCCAACCTACGTCCACGTGAGAAAGAGGATGATTTTATCTTCATGTCTTGGGGTGAATACTAACCCGAGCGTCTAACAAAAGAATTACACAATTTACAACAAATAACCTTTCGAGAATACAATGTGGTCGGGTTCACGACAAACTTTCTCTCTCTATCACTAGTTTGCTCTTACTAGTTTTTGCTCTCAAATTACAAGTGTTGTGAGATGTAAAAATTACTAACTCTTTTTAATGTGACCTCTACCCTTTTATATAGGTAGAGGTGGCCACGGTTCCGGTTCGGTTCCTTATTTTTTAAGGGAAAAAAATTGGTTCTATTCCGGTTCGGAACCGAACCGAACCTTAAGGTTATAGTTCCAAATTATGTGGAACCGTAACCAAACCATTTGTGGTTCGGTTCGGTTCCGATTTTGGAACCGGAACCGGATGGAACTGTAACCTTACGGTTCCATTCGGTTCGGTTCGGTTCCGAACCGGAACCGTGGCCGGGTCTATATATAGGTCCCCAAATCTTTTATTTCAAATGACCATAACGTTTGCTCATGTCACTGAATCATCACAACCCTTAGTCATTGCTTCCACCACCATCTCAGCCAATCAAATAAGCTTGTTTCCCTGGGACTCCAACGCCCTATGGCGGCTTTTAGCGGCCACTGCTCTGCCACTGAACCGTTCTATGGCGGTTGGCAGAGACTATGATCACTGTGAATTGTTACTTTATCTCTTTCATCATTAGTCTTCTAGATGCACCCCTCTATAGGTAGGGCATACGTCATGTTACTCTCAAACTGGTCGGTCATCATCTCATCTTCGTTCCTTGGGTCGGGATTTACGGATGATACTTCATCGGGTCAGGCTAAATAAACTCTCGGAGCACCCCAAAAAACCATGTCTAATGTGGTCGGGTCAGGTCTTATCACACCATGGTCGGGTCATTCTTCAACCTTCCACTTATATTTGTGTCATCGTGTCTCTCTATCCATTTGGTTGGGTAGTATTATATTACCCTTCAACCTTCTTCGAGATAAGGCTTGTAAAAAACCACCATCAACATTTATCCTCTAATTATCGATATCAACGAGTTAGTGAGTTGATAGCGGGAACTTTATAAAAGATGGTGGTGTAGACAGAGAAAAAATGGTCAAGACAGTCAGACTTCACATCAAATATGCATTAAACTACCTTCATATTTCACCGATAAGTCTTCCCCGAACATCTTCCTCATGTAGCATTTGTCTTCCATTTTGTTCACTGCATCAGGTGTCTCAAAGCTTCATCACATCGGGACAGATCATCTTGCTTACTGCCAAAGATATCATTTTTTGACGATTTATTTTCATTCATCGTTATCCGAAAAGGCGTTCCTAGGGTTCTGAAACATCCCTAGAAATATGTGAAGGTATAATGGTATTCCTTAAATGCAATCATCACATCCATCAAATCACCTCTATTTCCTCTCCTAAATGTGTCAGATGTCAACCATATGTGACTTGTTCGCCCAAACTGAATGGTTGAGTTTGACAGAGTGTAGATACTATATTTTTACATAGCCCGATGGTGAGTTTCCTATGGGAACATACTTGAAAAATTTGGGAAGTTGTCAGAGTTAATGCTGGAGGGAAAGAAACCCAAGAAGACCAAAGAGAACAGTCGAAGCCCGGTGATGTCCGACCAGACTTACAATTAACCATAATATTCAATCGGATATGAGTCGGGTTTCCAGTTTTACAGAAGGATTCGATTTCTTTCCTTTTTAGTCAATTTCCAAAAAAAAGACTTACTTTCCTTCTTAACCGATTTCCTGAACAGATTGATCTTTTTCGTATTAACCAAACCCTACACATTATAAAAAGGGGATCAAAACACACAAGAGGGGGAATCAAATTCAATTATTTTGAACGTAAGAAACTAAAATACACAACAATATATTTCACATCTCCAGAAAGAGATCAAACAACCAAACCTTCAAGGGTGTTCTCAGAGCCGAGTTACACTCAAAGGTACGACCTGAGGACCCTAAAACCTTAAAAACCACATATTTACCCTTATTCTGACGCCGTATATCCAGCCAGACATCATGTATATCATGTCGGGCATATAATCGTCATATAGAAGTCTGGCCGTTTAACTGACTACATCTGGCCGCTTATTTTCGTGGTATATATGATGGAAACCTAAACTTAGATTTCATAGCCGATTCCGAATGGACGGTATTATGGTTTGCACTTGGGATATAATTCCACATACCCTATGAAAATGGGTGTGAGTTGATTAATTTCCTTTTAATAAATGTATATTTTTTAGTGTTCATCACACCCCAACCATCTTATAATTAGTCCTTAGTAATTTAAGCGAAAACTAAAAATATAAATTTGACGGTGACCACATTTGTCTATAACAAGTCCAGTTAGGTACTCAATTATGACTAATATATAAAACCAGCCATAAAGACGATAACAAAAATTGTCAATAACTAATCCAGATTTAAATATTAGTTTTCAGTTTACAATTCATATATTATAACATAAATTTAATTATTATTTCATAAATGTGCTAAATTAAGAGAATTAATGAAACTACAAGTGTAAAATGATTAATTTTCTTTTAATAAATGTACATTTTTTATTATTCAATATGCGCAGTTTTATTTTTGTTTTTCATCATTGTCATATTGTTTCTGCTTTTTTTCATAGTTAATTGTTTATCTACTTTGTTACTGTTTTATTCTTGATCCAACTAATTCTTGGTGTTATTATGACTGTTACCTGGACCTAATTCCAAGTTTACGATTCTATTGGCTTACGCAGTAAGTTCAGCTAGCCTTCGTACAGGTCCGGCCAGACATGTATAGATGACATATATCCGGCCAGAACCATTACATGTCCAACCGAGTTTATTTTAAGCATTATTATTACTATTTTGTTTATTACTTTTATGGATGTATGTTTATCGTGTAAAATATAAATTATTTTATGTGATTCTTGCATTATAAGACATATGGATCCTCCTTTGAGTCTGGATATTATATTGGCATCAGTAAATGACCATTTCGAACCCAAACGGGTTTAAGGTCAGACCTTACGAGGGGTGTAGTACGACTTTAAATCATTCACAATGTCTTATACTAGGTGACTACTCATTTATTCTCTGGTTAGTTCACATTGGACTATCCGTACTATCTACGAGTTATGAGCCTAACAGTGTCGTGGTTGTCGACGTCATAGGCATAGAGGGTAAACCTCGCTTTGCTCATACAGATGGTGACTCTACTGGGGATAGAGAATCGACCTTGAAAAAATATATTGTAGTATATATGGAAAGACTATGGTGAATCATGTCTTCATTTTTTTTTTTGCATACCATTTAAACTTGATGGAGTTGCATATCGTGAAATCGCTTTCACTCAAGGCGGTGGATCACTATGTGATGATACCCATCACTTGTTGGCATGTACCCTTGAGGTATAAAAAGAGGCGCGTCCATTGGTCATTCGAATCCTTGGGTATGGAGACCTAGTTATGAACTACCATTCGCTAATAAGAGCCTAAACCTAACCCTAATAAGTCCATATGTGAGCCAATAGTTTCTTTCCTCTATGAATAAATCTCCTTATTACTTGTGTTTGGGCTCTAACCGTTTGAAGTGGATTGACCCTCTTACCATGGGACATAAACTTGTTGAGCCTTTTCAACTGAGACAAGTTTGCATTCCAAGATAATTGAGCCAATTACTTTGAAACGTCTATAGGCCAACTTGCATGACAACTTTATTGGGTCTAGAGTATTTAGTTAAGGTTCAAATGTTCTAAAGCAAAATGTATGCCTCACCTTGGCCCACTTGAACGTTCCTAAATATTTCCTGGCTCATCCCCAAATGACCATAATTACCAAGTTCTAATTCGTCATTTTTCAGACAATGACACGATTGACACACTCACAAAGTAGTTATTTACTCTCAAATATAAGAGTATCGAAGTAATAAAATAACCTAGTAAGTCCAGGGTCGATCCACATGGAATATATTTAGTGAAATAAAAAGGTTGAATTGTTTGAAGTGATGGACAATTTTAATTTGGATTGCAATAATAAAATATAATATTGGGGCTAGATGATCTACTCTTGATATTTCAAATATAGAGATATCTTACTTTTTATAATATATAAATTGTCATTATTATCCAGTTAATTTACTTCAGGAATTAATTATATCAAAACATATAAAACCAACCATATAGGTGGTGATAACATTTGTCTATAATAAGTCTAGTTAGGTACTCAATTATGCCAAATGTATAAAACCAGTCATAAAAGCGATAAAAAGTTTGTCAATAATTAGTTCAAATTTAAATTACTCTCTCATATAATATGAGGTAAGATATTAATTGTGCCAATCAAGATGAGATTGTCTATTGCGAATCAAGACACCCACAAATATAAGAAAAGATTAAATATTAGTCTTTAGATTACAATTCATATATTATAATATAAGTAAGATTAATTTATATTCTCATATTAAGAGTTTCACTCTTTATCACAGTATGATGAAATTAGCTACTCATGTTTTGAATAAAAACACACATCATTTTATTACTGAAATAAAAAGAAATTATAACAAAGCTTGAAAAATAAAACACACAAGAGCTGGAACTATTCACAAATTCTCAAATAGAGATGCATGAAGGAAGCTGCCTAAATGAGGCGGTGAACACCTCTTGTCGGTGGAAAGCAATTGCCAATTTTTTTTTTGTCTTTTTTGTTTTGTTTTGTTTTTATTTATATATTTATATAAAATACATATGTAGTTAAATACATCATAAGCTCATTTTTCCGCCAATCTAAACATGGTGAATATTTTTCAAATCTGATTTGAATCTAGTTGTCACACTCTTTTAGGTTTCTGGGTCTTGGAATTCATATTTCATGTCCATTTTCATGTTGAGCATCCGAATATTTTACCTACACAATAAATAAAATTTACAATAAAAATATATAAAATATAAATTTAATTAGTATTTCACAAATGTGGTAAATTAAGGGGATTAATGAAATTAAAAGAGAGTAATAATCAATTCATTGTGCCCACAATATTCACAGGTCATGTTGAAAAGAGAGTAATATTTTTTTTCATAAAATTATATTAAAGTTCACACATTTTTGGCAAGGAGAGTTTATTTATAAATACAAAAAGAGTTTTTTTTAGACAATACATCTTCAATTCTTTTAACGAGCTTTGCGTTAATGAATCACAAATCAGTTGGCTTTAGGGCACTAGGTGTTAAGACACCCCTATAAATTTAATTACTCGGATCTCATATGTCAAAAAGAAGAAGTGTCTGATTCCCTTAATTAAGCTTTATCTTTAACTCATGTAATGAGCTTTGGGCTAGTGACTCCCAGACCAGTTGGTCTTAGGGCACAAAATGTTAAAACACCCATACAGACTTAATTGCTCGAGTTAGAGAGGTTACGAAATCCAACTTATTCACACTTTTTTTTTTACAAACTTAAGCTCTACCATTTACGTGAACAATCACTGCTTACTGAGACAAAATGTCTGATTACTAAGTAAAAGCTTATTATTATTATCATCATTTTCTTAAACTAGCTCAAGTCTTACCGTTTTACGCGAACAATCACTGCTTGCTAAGGTAAGATGTCTGGTTACTAAGTAAAAGCTTGTTTTTTTAATAAAAATATATATTTCACTAACTTTAAGTGTTATCTCCAATAAACTAGAAAATTGAATATTACAGACTTTTCACTTATAACCCATGATCATATGTTACCATATATGTTGATAATATATGTCAAATGAGCATATGGAAATCAAAATTAATCAATATTATAGAGAATTCACAAATTTGAATGATTCAAAAAGAAAGAAACATAAATAACTTGTTACGAAACACATTGAGATGCGTCCCAGGAGTGAAAACTCCTTACACTGTCATCTCTGAATAATAATTTCACTTGATTAGGCAAAAAATATTGTTGATTTGTGTGTATTTTTTTTAACAAAAGAAAATCAACACAAATATTTTTCTTACACACAAAATAAAGTGGTTATTGACCCCGGCTATAGCGCCAAAAATTCGACACACTCACAAAGTGGTTCTTTACTCCTAAGTATAAGAGTATCGAAGTAATAAAATAACCCGCTAAGTCCGGGGTTGATCCAGAGGGAATAGATTTAGTAAAATAAAATAATAATTAGAGAGAAAATAAAAAGACTGAATTTTTTGAAGTGATGGACAATTTTAATTTGGATTGCAATAATAAAATAGAATGGTGGGACTAGGAGATCCACTCTTGATATTTCAAATATAGAGAAATCTTACTTTTTATAATATATAAATTGTCATTATTACTCAGTTAATTTACTTCAGGAATTAATTATACCAAAATATATAAAACCAATCATATATGTGGTGATAGTACTTGTCTATAACTAGTCTAAATTTAAATTACTCTCTCATATAATATAGCGAATCAAGACACCCACAAATATAAGGGAAGATTAAATATTAGTCTTTAGATTACAATTCATATATTATAATATAAGTAAGATTAATTTATATTCTCATATTGATAGTTTCAATATTTACCCCAACATGATGAAATTAGTTACTCATACTTTGAATAAAAACACAGCATTTTATTACTGAAAGAAAAAGAAATTATAACAAAGCTTGAAAAATAAAACACACAAGAAATGAAACCCTTCACGAATTCTCAAATATAGACATATGAAGGAAGCTGAGCTTGCAATTTGCAAGCAATTGCCAATTATTTTTATTATTTTTTATTATTTTGTTGTTTTGTCTTTTATTCTTTTTTTTTTAATTTTATATATTTATATAAAATATATGTGTAGTTAAATATATCATAAGCTCATTTTGTCCTCAATCTAAACACGGTGAATAATTTCCCAAGTCTGATTTGAATATAGTTGTCATGCTTTTTTAGGTTTCTGGGTCTTGAAATTCATATTTCATATCCATTTTCATGTTCAGTATCCAAATCAGTATTTTACCTACATAATAAATAAAAATCACAATAAAAATATATATAACATAAATTTAATTATAATTTCACAAATGTGATAAATTCAGGGGATTATTGAAACTACAAGTGTAAAATGATTAATTTTCTTTTTAATAAATGTACATTTTTAGTGTTCATCAACGATCGCATATTAGGCTTAGTCATTTTGTAAATGGGTGACCTTTATCTTTTAACGGTGGAATGAAACCAAAGTAGTCAAGGTTTACCCTTTAGCGTAGAGGGGAACGAGCTCACGTACCCTCCTATTGGTGCACAAGTTAAGCCAAACCTAGGGCAGGTATTGACTTACCACATGTGCGGGAGAGATAAGGTTGGAAGGATGTATGTTGTATGGACAAGCCCTTCATTTCATGCATCTCATGCATCATACTAGCCCCTTTGGTTGTAGCCATCATAGTGGAGCGTTGGATTAGGGAGAAAGTAAGACTAGTTAAGAAACAGCTAACAGGCGCAGAAATGGCCAGTACTTACAATTCCCGAGTAGACCAACTGGAAGCCACTGTGAACAAAATGGCAGAACAACTGCAAACCTTTATTAATGTCATGGCCAATCAGACAGCAATCCAGACAGCGGGGGTCGAAGCTAGCGAGAAAAAATGTGAGGAGCCCGAGAGTAGGATTGAGGGAGGCTTTGTCCCAAATGATGAAGAAGACATGACATAATATGTTGCGGAGAAATTGGCCAAGTCCCAGGCTGAGGTCGAACTATAAATGTTGAAGAAAAAAATGGAGACGGTGGCTCAGAAAATGAAAGGAAAGTCTGAGGGCCTATTGGATTACAATGCTATGGCTTTTAAGGAACATCTACCCACCCAGTTCATGATGCCTAAAATGGCGAAGTTCAACGGGAGAGGAGACCCAAAATTTCACGTCTCTTTGATGAGTTCGACTGGATTACCCAATGTCAAGTGCATAAGATGTTCAGAATGTTATTAAAATGAGCACCAGTGGTATGGTACCACAATCTCGAGAATAAAATAAGGGATGATTGAAGAGCCTTAGCGGAAGCCTTCCTAAATCAATACGTCATGGGCATGGAGATAGATGTATCACTTTGTGACTTGGAGAACACCAAACAAAAGTCATACAAGAGTTTTAAGAAGTATGTGGACCGCTGGAGAAGCCAACTTTTGAAGATACAGACACGGACCGTAAAGAAATATCAAATCGAGATGATAATCAAAGGCACTAAACCCTCCATTTATAATAAGATGAGGATGATGACCACCATAATCTCATATTTCATATAGTTGAGAAAGACCGTTATGGACATAGAAGAATAAAAAGCAGAGAACAAGAAGCTTTATAGTCAAGAGTAACATAAGAAAAGCAACAGGGGAAGTCCAGAAAATAGAACATTGGAAGTGAACGTCATTTAGGAGTGTCACTTCTCCAACATGGGAAAACCGCTCGACCAAGTACTCGAAGAACTGAAAATGTAGGGTCTATTGAAGCCGTTGGACTCTTAGCAGAAATCAATGACTAAATACGGCAATCCGACCTACTATTATGCTTTTCACCAGTTCCGTGGTCATGAGACTGAAAGATGCACTCGCCTGAAACATGAGATTCAAGACTTGATCGAAGCAGGCAAGATACCTAATCCAAAGGAATATTGCTTCTAGGCATGATTGTTGTATTGTATCTCTTTTTTCTCGTCATGCTATACAATATTTGCATAAAATATGCTAAAATTCTATATGTGAAAGATTTTTTTTAAAAAAGGTTTCGTTTATATAAGTAGCATGAATGATAACTAAATATTCTCTTCACTCTGAGTGCGGTCATGAATTTTGAGGATCTTAAGTAAGTTCTTTAAATACCATTTATCGATAAATGGTAAATAATAGAGAACAACTGATCTTATACTTGAAGATACTAGTTTTGGACATAATTTAAAGGTCTCAGTGAGCTACCTATATATATGTGGACTGTCTCTATGGTCGGGCTTGCTTCACCCACAATTTTTTTCAGAATGAATATAGTAAATATATAATTTTAACCACCAAAATAAAATATTTTATAATTTGGCCACTGTAGCTTTAATAATTTCACACTTTGCCATAATAATTAATTTCATTTTTACTGTAGTCCGTAAATATTTACTTTTCTAACATTTTGCCCCCTCCAACTTATTTTTATATATATTATGGTTAAGTCCCTGCATGCCTATGGCCCTTGTACCACTCAATAGATTTCCCTAACATTAAACTTGTGCCCCATCACATACATTAGAATCATTGTAATTGTTCAGACTTATAAATACCTATTTGAATTATATTCCATTTTCTTAAATGTGTATAGTTATGATTACTCTTTCAGTTTTATGCTATGTACATGATCTTCATGGGGGAGGTTTAGGTTTGGTGCATGGTTGAGTAATTGATACAAAAGTGTTCTTATTAAAGCGAAATATATACCACTCACTCAAAATCAAAAGTGATAAAAGCTAGACAGAATGATGCTTTGATTGCCAAAAGCAAGTCAAGTTCTTCACCTCCCCTTTTAGTGCTTGACAAATTTGACATGTAAAGCATTTGAGAGAGAAATAGAGACAAAATATTTGCATTAACGTCTATGTCTTGACTTAAACTTGTTTTTTTTTTTTTTTTTTTTTTTTGCAAAGTTATTTGAATAATGATGAAAAAGTAATGGAATAAATTCCTTTACAATTATCTTCATGCTATTACATGCAAAATTGGAGAGAAAATACCATCAACCGACCCCAATGGACGGGGCGGGGCTTGATTGTGTGGGACTCAGAATCTGTTATTCAGGTCTTGAGTTTGAATTCAGAAGTGTGTTTCTTTTAAAAATGTGAGATATACTAGGTTTTACCTGTTCCGTTTAAATCATGATTTGACAACGAGATTTCCAACGTTTCAAAAAAAAATTACCAGTAACCAATGCTATGTCTGCGTTAACTTAAGAAATTTTTGTACTGTGAATTGTTGAGCTGTCTTATTATATTTGGCTAGTAAAGGAGAATCGCCTTGACTAATAAGTATGATTGGTCCCTCAAGAGCCTCAACTAGTCTTTTGAATTAAATACCTAAATATGCTAAGCCTGCCCCTATATGAACTTATAAGTTATAACGTATCCAGTTTCAAGTTTATAAGTGTATAAATACGGAAACTGTACTCTTCTAAATAAACCATCTCCATTAGTGATTTTTTAAAAAAAATTATTTACATGTAGTCTGTTGATTTAAGAGATTTCAATATATTTTTAAAACAATAGTAACAAAAAAAAAAAAAAATTATAGTCACAGTTAACAGAAGTTACCGATTCCCAATCACTGTGAAGCTCAACTCTTTTTTAAAAAAAGCATAATAATTCCATGCATAAACCACCAAAAAAGGGTACCAAACAAGAGGATAAAACGTAGAAGAAGGCAGAAGAGGACATAGAGGGCACTTTATAGAGTGATTCAGCTTTTAAAAGAAAAAAACAAAGGGTTAGAAATGTAAGTTACCATAAGAAAACAAGGGTAAATTTTGGCAGAGGAAAGTAACCATTCATCATTGCTTTGGATGCTAGGTCCGTATATGACTTTACACGAAAAACAATGGAGCCTTGGTCTTTCTCTTTTCCTTTTCATAATTACAATTCAGTCTCGTCTTCAACAAAAAAGCCTTATTTACTAAATTTAAGTACAATAATTTAGAAATTTAGTGTCATTGAATCACTAAGCTCCCCTTGCTTAATACTCTAATTTTAGAATAAGGATATGGAAATTAAATAAAGACGTCGTTTTGATCTGAAATATAAATTTACTTGTTGAGCAACGGATTATAGTTAAAAAAAATCTTAATAAATTTTGGGCAAAAATATGATGTCAATACAATCCAATATGTATAAATATGCAGCCTGAGATGTGAACGAATGTGGCATAATGATGACTAACATCAAAAGAAAGAAAAGAAAACTGATAACTAAAATCTCATATACATCCTCACAGTTGAATGATTGGTTGGTAGCTAGCTTAGCTATGTTCTATGTCTCTTTCAAAAAATAATCATAAAAACTAACTGTAGTGATATTACATAGATGTAGATAAAATAAAAGGCGACTAATAATTATAAGTTAGCTCTGTATAAAATATATAGATGATGAACAAACGCAAACTACAAAGATGAAACAATTTACAATATATATATATATATATATATTTATGTGTTTAATTTGATAATTAATTAGTTACCTATTTGAAATGGGATTTGGACCACTTGGGACTTCATGGGCACTGTCATTGAAGATATTTTCTTGGCCTCCAGGCATTAATGGCGATCTTCGAGCTCGAAACCTTTCTCTCTTTTGATCCGGCGGAGGAATTTGATGAACTGTATTGGTGTTTGGATTGGTCTTGTGTTTTCTTGTAGCAAAGTCCATGTTGTTTCTCTTCACAGCTTCTTCTCCAAGTTTCGTGGTGAGTGAATGAGGAAGAGTTGTGGTGTGAGATTCTTTGTGAGTGGCTGTGGTTTGGATAACTAATAGAAGAAGAAAGATGAAGAACAGGGTCATGGTTTTGAAATAAAGGGACATAGCATCAGTAGCCATGCAAAAAACAAGAGAGAGCATGTAAATTAAATCATCCAAGATTTTGAATTGGCCAAGTGATCATGATGAACTAAGAAAGAAGTGGAGAGGTATTTGGTTTCAAGGAAGAAGATAGGTTTTCAAGAGTCATTACAAGGATTCAAAATGTGAGAAGAGAGATGAGGGGAAAGCAGGAAGGAAGTGATAAGTGGTGAGCTACTTTTGTAATGCTTTTGAGGTGGATGGCTTTATTATCAGTGTCCTGTTGTTATGGCGGTGAAAATACATTAATTAAATTCAGATTTGACTGCTGTCCATATCATCTTACAAATTTATCATGTCCAAAAATTCTGAATTGCAATACCTTTTTTTTTTTTATTACCATACAAATCTACAGATATATAATCTGAAATCTACTGGAATATTGAATACAAACATTGAAGTACATCCAGAATTCTACGTCTACTAGAGACGAAACATCAACTCCCACTCAAATATGGGGAGAATTCTACCCCTCCATCCAGAATTCTACCTTGTGTACAACATATGTATAAAATTAGGGGTGGAGGGAAAAATATCGGGTCAAGCCCAGTCCGACAGGTTTTAATTTAGTCTAGATATTTTTTTAGGATTCGACCATTTTTATTGATAAAAATAAATCTTTTTAATTATATAAATTAATTTTTAATTTTAAATACATAAATTTATAATCAAATTTTTAAGATTTAATACAGCAAATTTAAAATAATAAAATTCTTAATTTTATATATATAGTGAGCTTCCAATATGGTCGACCGGACAAATATTTTTGTCCACCATCCGAATTTTTTTAAAAAAAATTACGCGACAAAGTACTAGTACTTTGCGTGCAATCGGACGAAAACGTTCGTCCGATCAACCGTTTTGGAAAATCATTATATATGTGTGTGTGAGTAGTAGTAGTTTTCGTCCGATCAACCGTTTTGAAAATCATTATATATGTGTGTGTGAGTAGTAGTAGTAATGATGATGATGATGATGATATGATGATGATATAAGGTAAAATAATAATATTATTAATATTTTTACTTTTTTTTACCGATTGACCGATCGGTACAATGTATAAGTTACCGATCGAAACTTAATTCGGTCGGCAAAATATCTTTTTTTTTTATATAT
This sequence comes from Zanthoxylum bungeanum, assembly GCA_019454045.1. Lineage (NCBI taxonomy): Eukaryota > Viridiplantae > Streptophyta > Magnoliopsida > Sapindales > Rutaceae > Zanthoxylum > Zanthoxylum bungeanum. The sequence continues at coordinate 63,035 of SKCR01038003.1, forward strand.
ATAATTAATATTATTTTAGCGACTGAATTTTATTCGGTCGTTATTTATTATCAATTACCGACCGAATATTCGGTCGATAATTGTTGACTGCCATAAAATTAAGCCAAATTAATTTTTAGCGTCATATTTACCGACGAAATATCAACTGAAAATTCGATCGATAATATTTCGGTCAGTTATTGGTCAAAAATTATTTTTTATCTTTTTTATTCGGTATTCGATCGATAATTAGCAAAATTTACCGGCCGAAAATATTCGATCAGTAATATCACATTTTCTTGTAGTGTAAATCTATTTCGTGCAATAGATTATATACATATCACTACAAGAAATTACAGTTTTATCGACATAATTTAGTATGAGATTTTAGATTTTAAGAATAACAAGTTAAGCTATTTGTGTCCCCAAAGAGCATGGCTTGGTGGTGTAGGGTTCAAAATCTCACCTTGACGTTATGGGTTCGAATCCAGGGAATGCGTTTCTTGAGAGAGCCTGGGACAACCGGGGGTTTTACCAGCTTCGTTTAAGCCCGGAATGGGTGGTTTGGCGATGGAATTTCCAACAATTTCAAAATAAAAAATAAAAAATAAAAAATTGCTATTTGCAAATCTAGTATCTTTTTCTTGAATACCTACATATAAATTATAAATAATTGTTAACTGAAGTAATTCATTTTAAAGATATATAGTGCAGATGGATTAGTTATATAGGATTTAATTGATTTTAGGAATACGTTTAATTTAAAGAATAGACATGTTATTGTGAATTAATTTAAAAATAAATATTTTTAAAAAGTGATAAAATTTGGCTGGATGGATAGAGATGACAGTGATGGAGGGGTATTATGTGCTGGACGTGAGGGTGTGAGGGAGCACTTGGAAGCAACCTATATATAGTCTCCTATGAGGAGGAGGAAGACCAAGTGAATCACATAATTAAAGAGATTTGAGAATAATAAGATGAGACATTCACAAGCGGTCAATTACATTAATTAAACTTTGGTTTCATGCTCGAAGCACAAACATATATATACAATGTAAAATTCAAATATAACTTGGTTTTCACGACATTTACAAGCAGAAACAGTCCAAAGAAACTGTGTTTCATGCCAAAAGCACAAACCTACAATACAAAACTCAATGAAACATACAATAAATTTGTAAAAAATTAACCTACAAACCTCCGATGGGTGTTTTTTTGGTGGGTTTTAAATAATTATGTTTAGCTTATCATTTGAATCGGAATTTTGAAATAATGGTGTTGACGGTTGATTTTTGTTTCGGGGGTAAATCTGAAAACTCGCTTCTCGAACAATATTCCTCAAATTGTGAATTTGTTTGGTTTGTTGGGAACCAAAAACAAACTTAGCAGAAAAAAGTAAACACAGACGAAAACAGAGGATATAACATGGTTCGGTGGAATATATCTGACCTACGTTCACAGACACAAAGAAAATGAGTTTTTATAACGTGGTCGGGCTTGGCCGGCCTCTTTTTTACAGGTGGCCGGATTTGACCGAGCTACCCATACTCTCTCTCTCGTACTAACTTTTTCTCTCTTTCTTACAAGTAGTACTGGAGTAAAATTTACTAACTCTTACAAAAGTGCTCTCATCCCCTTTATATACTAAGGAAAATGATAATATTCCACCTTCCTCATGACGTCAGCCACGTGAGCCTGCCACTGTCGAAAGTAAACATGTCATCTGACACTTCATTGAATCATCCCCATCTTAGATACTTCCATACGCTACCTTTATGATGTCAGCTTGTATCACATGTTCATGCGGTGGCGTATGTCAGAGGATGACCTTGCAAGTTGATATAGTCACATCACAGCTTTATGGATGGTGTAAATCCTCAAGCCACGTTTGTACCACTGCATCTCGTCATCATCAGTATCACCCGACCTGTCCTATCAGGTCGGATGGCTTGAAACAGCAGTCGTCCTGCCTTACCGAGGTCCTTGATCACATTTATTCCTGAACATATTTTCTCCTAGGGTCGGAAGTAATGGACCAGATCGGGTCGGTCTTTGCTGATGCCATTCTGAATCTGATATCTTCTCATCATGTCGGGTCAGGTCATGACCTCTTCTGGTCGGATCATGACCTCTTCTGGTCGGATCACGACCTCATCTGATCGGATCATTACCTCTTCGGGCTCGGAGTACTTCTGTCTGACTCCTCATCCTTTGCAAGGGCTTCAGATCTTCTGTTTGAGTGCAAACCCGATTTTTCCCTTCCTCGAGATTCTGACTTCTAGAGAACCAGAAACCACCATCAACATATGTCTCATAATTCCCGGTATCAATGAGTAAGCGAGTTGGTGTCGGAAACTATAAAGAAGATGGTAGTGTGTGAAGCTGGTCGTCCTCGGGCTGATGCTTGCTCTTGATACGCAGTCATCCCAAAGAGATATGATCTTCGAGGATCTGTAAAAAATAGAAAATAGGCAACGAGGGAAAAACTCACCTCATCTGGCCATCATACAACAAAAAGGCCTCGGCGGGACGTAACCCAGCCCGAGATGATAATAATATATAGGCCACAAGGGAATGTTTCCCTTCTTATACCGACTGTTATATAATGGGATGGCCAGATGCCATGGGGGAATTATCCCTCCCCGAGTTCGGCATACCCGATGGTACAAAGTGGGATGACCAGACACCCCGGGGGAATCATCCATCCCCGAGTTCGACATACCCGAGCCATAAAACACCTCGGCCTCAGCGGAACTAAAGCAGAGTCGATCCATCAAAATACTTCGGTCTCTGCGGTACTAAAGCATACCCGAGCCATCATAACACTTCGACCTCGGCGGTACTAAAGTAGACCGAAGCCATCATAACACGTCGGCCTCGGCGGTACTAAAGCAGACCCGATCCATCAAAACACTTCGGCCTCGGCGGTACTAAAATAGACCCGAGCCATCAAAACACTTCGGCCTCGACGGTACTAAAGCACACCTGAGTCATCATAATACTTCGGCATCAGCGGTACTAAAGCAGACCCGAGCCATCATAATACTTCGGCCTCGGCGATACTAAAGTAAACCCGAGCCATCAAAACACTTCAGCTTCGGCGGTACTAAAACAAACCCGAGCCATCATAACACTTTAGCCTCGGCTGTACGAAAGCAGACCCGAGCCATAAAATACCTCGGCCTCTGCGATACGAAATTAAACCCGAGCCATAAAACACATCGGCATCAGCAGTACAAAAGTAGACCCGAGCCATAAAACACATCGGTCTCGGCGGTACGAAAGCAGACATGATCCATTAAACACCTCGGCCTCGGCTGTACTAAGATAGACCCGAGCCATAAAACACCTCAGCCTCGGTGGTACGAAGTCAGACCCGAGCCATCATAACACTTCAGCTTCGGCGGTACGAAAGCAGACCCGAGCCATAAAACACATCGGTCTTGGCGGTACGAAAGCAGACCCGAGCCATAAAATACCTCGGCTTCGGTGGTACTAAAGCAGATCCGGACAAAAAAATACCTAGGCCTCGACGGTATGAAAGCAGACCCGAGCCATAAAATGTTAGGGTTGGTGCTCTGAGCGCCAATTTGATTATGTATTTCCTTGTAAATACTAATGTAACATTTTATTATGAATAAAATGAGCAGTTTATTTTATATAACATCTTCTTTAATATGGTAAATACGTAACAGACCTTAGAATGATTAGTTATGATACTGTTGTAAAAGCATCGCAACTAATATTGAGTTGTATCATGACGTTGTCATTCTTAGAAAGTTTCCGGTCAAGGTTTACACTACTTGGTCAGTAAAGTAAACTCGTTGAGACTGGTATATGTCGTATATTGGAATCTTGGATTCCGATGGTTTCTCACCATGAGTCTTGGAGACTCGTATAGACGTGTAGGTGTTTATAGCGGATAAAAATTGAACGACTCACCGAAGATTCTTAATGGATGGTACACCAACGTCAATAAGAATCTTCTCGGGTTGAGTGAGCATAGTGATTCTTTGACTTGAGATACCACTGTGAATATATGATTTATCCTCCACACTTAGATGGCAGTCACGTCACCGATCTATTTAGATCAGACCTCCGCTTGTTCGTTGGGTGTGGACTAATGCTCAGGATATCATGTGTGTATCAAGAAAGGATCTGTCAGCTCTGTGTACAGAGCATAGGTATTCAATATGGAATTAGCAATCTGTTAAATTCATGGGCCCTTGGTACACTGTAGAAATCAGTTCTAACTGTTATTAAGGGATTGCTAATAAAAACGTCAACGTGATTATATCTATAGAGATTTGACGTTTGTATCTATATCTTTAGAATAATCTGGATACCTGTGACAGAGGGATTATACGTATGCAGTGACCTGGACTTGTATGATTTAGAGAGTTTATCTGTGTTCGTCATAATTTACGGGTGGGTGAATTATGGACACGAAATTTGATTTCGTGACGGATATGTCTGAATCTAGAGAGTCTCACTAATAAAATATACCCGTAGAGCACTAGGGCAACTGTTATGAATAATACTGATCATTTATAACTCGTTTAACGGTTAAACGAAAAATACATGCAATCGGGACCTAACGGTCATTTCAGAATTAATGTGTATTTGTATTTAATACTTGATTTTATTAAATACACATTAATTAAATATCAAATTGTGATATTTGACATATATCATTAATATATGTATTTGAGATATTTAATGTAAATATAATACATATATTTAAGATATTTAGATTTATTATTTAATTATTTAATTATTAAATAATTAAATTAATTAATAACATAAATATCTTTAGTAATGATTTTCACTTTTTTATGGCTTAGTTTAATTGGTCCATTTGTGTATTTACTTTA